>APFE031530237.1:1300-18236 GCA_000404065.3 Pinus taeda | reverse complement strand
TTAATATAGCTGTTTTGTAGCCGTTAGAGTCTCTACTCAGCCTATTTAAATTGCTAAACCCTGATCTGTTTCTTCAACTTGTCCTGACGATGAACCACACTAGTTGGTTCGAAACGCGACAACAAAGACACACTCTAATATTAAATGTTGTGCTAATAAGAAAAATTAAAAACACCTCACAAATAGTTATCATGACTAGAAGAATCTCATTAACTTAACAATGCGACCCTAGATTCTTCAACAAATAGGATATTGGAGGATGTGTTGAGGATGTATGTGATGCATCAACAAAGGAGATGGGAGGAGTAACTTCCGTTGTTTGAGTTTGATTACAACAATGGGTATCATGAGTCACTGAGGATGATTCCATTCGAGGCATTATATGGGCAGAGTTGTAATACTCCCATCAAATGGAGTGATCCAGTTAACAAAGTGTTGATGGGATCGGGCATGTTGGCAGAGATGGAACAAGAAATGAAATTTATCAAGCAGAATTTAAAGGCAACACAGGATAGACAAAAGAGCGATGCAGATCAGCACAGGTTGTTTAAGGAGTTTCAGGTTGGGGAACAAGTGTACTTGTACATCAAGCCCAAGAAAATCTCCTCGAGTATTGGTTCATGTGCCAATCTAGCACCTTAGTTTTGTGGGTCTCCTCCAATATCCTATCGACTTGCACTGCCTCCGACAGTGAAAGTCCATGATGTTTTCCATGTCTCAATGCTTAAGAAGTATGTTAAAGATGTTGATCATGTGATTGACTAGTTTGTATTGTAGGTGTGTCTAGAAGGAGAATTCCATCTAGAACCTCAGTGCATTTTGCAGTGAAAGATGCTCATGCTCCGGAAACAATCAATAGAGCAATCGAGCAAGTTAAAGTGTGATGGAAGCACTCTGGGTCCGATGAAGCTACATGGGAGATGGTTGATTAGATGCGGGCTATGTATCCTTCTCTATTCATTGATTGAGCAAATGTTTTTGGCATATGTTTTGGTGTGATGTTTTGGTATATGTGTATATATGTATATGGATGTAAATACCGCCATGAGTTGTGTTATAAAGCTCTAATAAGCAGTATGGGTGTCATGTCATTATCGTTTCATGTTGTTATGTTTCTCATATTGGTTTGCTTCTCATCAGGATGATCATTGTAAATACTGCAACGAGCTAAGTTATAAAGCTCCATGGGCAGTATGTTTTGATATTCAGTGGTCTTGTTGGTTGTAGGTGTCATTGAACACCAACGACAGTGTTCCCCCAAGGGGGAGGGTTCTGTAACAACCCTGGTCAAAAATCCATGTAATAAAGTTAATAAAGGTAAAATAATAACCAAGGTCATGGGACACATATTCCAAGATGAATGTTGGGCAAAAACATAGTGATGGGGATCACTTGTGAGTAATTAATGACTATGGAAATTGGCAAAGGCAAAGTGGCATTTATTGACATTTTATTTATGAAAATAATGGAAATTAGGAGAAAAGGAAGGTGAAAGGTCACAAGTTGCATGTGAGGAACAAAAAGGAAAATAATGGAAAATGAAGAAAATGGAGCCCTCATTAATAAAAAGGCTTCTAAGGATTAGTTTGTAGCTTTTTGTCAGTTCAGTTTTGAAACTCCCATTTTCTACTCTGTCTCACTCATACTCTTGCACAGAGTTTTCATGGAGCACTCTTGGAGGATTGTGGCATACTTTGGATTTGGAGCAAGAAGGCAAAGGAAGAGTAGGAAAGCACAAGAGGATATTAGGATCAACAGCTACAACGGGTTTTTCTT
Organism: Pinus taeda; assembly: GCA_000404065.3. Taxonomy (NCBI): domain Eukaryota; kingdom Viridiplantae; phylum Streptophyta; class Pinopsida; order Pinales; family Pinaceae; genus Pinus; species Pinus taeda. The sequence goes on along the minus strand of APFE031530237.1, from coordinate 16,460 downwards.
ACAGGTATCGAGTTGCATGTATGATTTCCTTGCTAGTTTTGGCATGCATGGCACATGCATGTGGTTTCTTGGTTATGATATGTCACTGGCACGGATGATTTTTTGGATTGACAACGGTTGTTCCTAGCCTTTCCATTTCCTAAATAGCCACAATGTTGTGGGTTTTACTTTTGTTTTCTAGTTTGTGCTCGTGTTCTTTTGGTTGTGGGTTGAGTTATTAGTTACTGGAGCCTTGGTTGGAAAAATTATTTAGAAGCCTTGTAACATCTTGGGTTGAGTTACTAGTCCTGGAAGCCTTGGTTGGAAAAATGCTCTCGAGCCCTTAGTGGGTTGAGTTACTATTCCTGTAAGCCCTAGTTGGAAAAACGCTCTGGAGCACAACAATAGTTGTGGGTTGAGTTACTAGTTCTGGAAGCCTTGGTTGGAACAAATGCTCTAGAGCCCTGGATAGCTTGGGTATATACCTATCTGGTTATGGTTAGTGATGTTCGACCGTGAGGTGGAATCATTGGTTGAGGGTTGAGGTGGTTTGGCCTATGGAAGCCCTAATCTAGTTTTGTTTGAGTTGTTTCATGAGATCCCAAATTCATGCTTGGAATATGGCGCAGGGGTGATTGGTTGAAAGAGAGATTTGATTCAGCCCAATCTATGGTCGGGTGGTATGTGGAAGTCCCTGACTTGGTTGGATTTGCATATGTTAATAAGAGTAATTTTCCCATGGTATTTTATAAGTAAATGTGCTTGTAATTATGTGGATTTAATGGTTATTTCATCATTGATATATATTTGGTTATTTGCTAGTTATAAGCATGTTTTATGAAAATGATGATGTATGGATCTCATCATGTTTTGATTAGTATTTGAAATGTTAGTGAATGAATTACCTTATAGATAACAATGCAGCTATTTTTAGGAGACATCAGTCCTCCTTGACGATTCTCAGATAAGTATGAGATCCCTATGCTTAGATCTATTGGTATGACCTATAGATTACATGCTTATGATTTGTTTGATGAAATGCCTATCATGGTTGGTAGTTGTCTACTCAATTCCTAGTAGAAGTGTTTGCATTAGTATCTTTGTTTTATTGTTATTTATCATTTATGGAAGTCTCATGGAGTTTTGGGCAGAGGCCTGAGTCATAGCCTTGAAAAAGTGGCTCAGAATCCGAGGTCGTTGGCACAAAACTACCTGAAAAAGACCGCAATCGCTGGGATGCCTTGCTGTGGGAGTGATTGAAGGGTCTCAGTCCCCCTGAAGCCTTGTCATGGGAGCGACTAGGGTTCCAGATCATTAAAACATCAAGTTGTCTCAAGGGTTGGTCACCTGGATGGGTTGGTTGTCTCCTACAGGTTCTATATCTCATAAGGAGGTCAAATCAGTATTGTCTTGTCGGTTCCACTTCCTTAACTGTACATGGGGAGTTGAATAATATCATAGTAACTCTTCATCACATGTTTACCTCGGTGGACTAGTTAGCTTGGGTAAATGTGGGAGGAGGGTGTTACAAGAAGTTACCCACAATGTAACCCTTCTTCTCATTGTTTACATTCTCAATTGTTAATTGGTAGCAAATATATAAGAAATATGTTTTTTGAGTTTAGATATGTGTCACAGTTGACCATATAGTGTCATTGTATCCCACATATAAAAAAGGGGAGAAATTCTTGATCTATACTCCCTAACTATAGTAAAAATCTTTTCTCTGCCTTAATCCTACCTTCTCGTTTAAAATACCCATATGCCACTCCTACCCTGCCAAAAAAATTAGTTAATGGGCATTTATGAGACTATAATTAGTTCTATTGCATTTTCATTTTTAGTATTAATGTCCGAGCTAAATGTTTGTATGATATGGTAATGACTCTAGTACTCTATTTATTAGATGAGTCTTTTCAACATGGGATCAAGAAGAGGGAAAAGAGGAAGTCCTGGAGTAATGTGGCAATAAGGGAGGAATAAAATGATCCGGTTTTCACAAATTTTAATGTCAATTCTAAATAGTTTGAACAATTGGCAAGAAATGGACATTTGTTTCTAAGTGCACCTAGTTTCCTCGGCCATTCATTCCTATAGACCCTCCTTTGAGACCACCTCCCAAAATTGTTGATGTTTAATAACACCCATAAAATCCTAAAGATGGTGGTTGGGAAGAAAAGCTAAGAATTTTGTTTTTTGGAGCTGTCAATTAGCCTTAGTATCAACCCATACAACCAATATTTGTAACACAGACAAAATTGTTCTCTTCTAGTTTTGTTGCATGTCCTCAAAACCTTATTGAGATAGAGTTTTAATACATGACTCCTCTACTATTGCTAAAGATAAACATCATGTTTAACCAACGTTTCAAATGGTCAAATTTGAATCCTCTCGTGCAATTATTGCACACTTTACATCAAAAAATGACAAAGTTCAGGGAGATACAAGGAGAGAAATATATCACGTAGACATGCATCTAAAAATTTCACAATTTTAAAATTGGATAAGATGATAGTTATGTTATGGATATTTGATATGTTTGTCATTTCTAAATTTTGATGACATGATGGATTGGCCTTGGGATATGTTGATTTATTGTTTTGATTACATGCTTGGTGTATTTATGGAGAGACAAGGATGTTTATGTGCTTGCTAAATATAACATGGATATATTTGGTTTTGATATACATGCATATGTTGTCTTCATACTTTTATATGTGGGAGTTATAAATATTGAATGTAATGATATTATATTAAATGAGGCATCCACCTTCTCCTATATGTATTTGATTATACCATACTTTCCATAATATAATTTTATTTTATCACAAATAAGTTATTAAGTGACCAAATTCCTCAATCTTTAAAAAGGGAAAGCTTAAATATTATTTTAAGAAGGGGCAGATATAACTCCTAACTATCATAACAAAGATAAAAAAGAGGAGTTTTCAGCCTACTAAGGGAGGAAAAAAATAGGAGAGGAGTGTCACTTTAAAAATAACAGGGAAAAGAGGCAGTTATGGCCAAGATGGAGCAAATCCACTACTTCCAATGCCATGTTCATGAAAGATTCGTAGTCGTCTAGCATGGGAAAAATTTGTTGATGGAGAAAGTCGAAAAGCTGGAAGCTTGGCTTACACACTTTGAGCATCATGTCAATTGCCTGTATCACCCTCCTCCTCCTCCAAGAATGTGGCCAAATAATATTTGCTTCAATCACCTTTGATGACTAATTATGGTAACCGATGTCTTTCTAGTTCTTTCTGCTTTATGGTATATTAAGCCTCTAAGGCTATGAACCTCACAATTGGGCATTTTGCTTTTTGTATGTTACATGGTTATAACATTGGTCAACAAACCTGGTCGGGGTAAGACCACATGCATTTTGACATCTTTGTATATGCTTTTTGATTAATAGAAAATCTTTGACTTACAAAAAAAAATAACAGGGAAAAGGAAAAGTGAAGACTTAATCTAGTCATTTATAAGGTAGTATGTTTGTTTGTATATATTTTCTACTTAAAATCTTTGATTTGATAGTGCTAATTAGTATCATGTTTTGCAGATGATAAACTAACATATTGCTTCATTCTAAGTCGTCCAAGCTTAATCAATTATCTTTTCAAAAGTTTTGTTTATACTTGGTTATCTATGTAAGATTTCCATTATGTGTGGATCTCCAAAGTGATTGCTAATCTAAGCTCTTGTAGGAACTTTACACACAATTTGGTTGAGCATTCTTGTATGGTCATCCTTTTTTTTAAAATAAAGGATCAATTTAGCTTAGACATTTGTGGTTATTTATTATTTTATTTTTGTATTCATACAATTAACATCTAATGGTGTTCTTTCTCCTAGTTGTTTCATTATTTATCTTTCTTTTTTTTCAGCTACCATATTTATTTATTTCAATTTTTCTTATATATATGCTTACTGAAACATTACAGTGAAAGTTGTACCAAACCTCTTTTTTAAATTTTTGCTTATCCTTGGTTATACATGTAATATCTCCATTATGTTTGGCTCTCCAAAGTGATTTCTAATCTAAGCTCTTGTTGGAGCTTTGCAAACTATTTGGTTCAGAATTCTTATATGGTCATTATTTTTATATTTATTTTTTTAAATAAAGGATCAATTTAGCTTGATTTTCATTATTGATTACTTTATTTTTGTATTAATAAAATTAACATCTAATGGTGTTCTTCCTTCTAGTTGTTTCATTATTTATCTTTTTTTTTTTCAACTACCACAATCATTTATTTCAAATTTTCTTATGTGTGTGTGTACACACACACACAAAATTTAAAATAAAACAAAATAAAATTTGCAAATAGATCTTAACGCTAAAGCTTAGTTTATTTCCAAGTTTTATTCATTCTGACTAGTGCTTTAAAACTTAGGGTCTTATTCCCACTTCTTCTCACTTAGCCTCATGAGAGGTTGAAGTGTTGCTTACTAAAACATTATAGTTTCATCACTGGCTATACTATCATTTGTAGAAATTATATATAGATTCAAAACTACTCATGCAATTTACTTAAACATAAAACTTGAATCTACTCCGCTCATTTGCGGAAAGCAATTCACAATCGAGAAAGGAAATCATAAACATGTGACATGAATCAATGCACAAACATAGAGAATTACCTAGGGGAAATCAACTGCTCAAAACCCCTTCTTATATGTATTGCATTAATTAAGGAATCTAGATGAATACAATATGTTTGCTCAAGCTAGAGCACAACCTGCAAGTGTAACTTTTATCCTCTTGCTTCACTGACTAACTCTAGTCAATACTTAACCAATTTTTCAGTCTGCCAAGATCCTATTTCCTTACACTATTCCTTGAGGAATTAGGCCCCTATTAATTAGGAATTCCTCAATCTGGATTGTGAAGTTCATCTATGTTGATCCTTTGATTGCATGCACCATCTGTACAACTTGGAATAGTTTACACTAATAGTGCACTGCCCTTGAACTCCAATCTCAACTAGGTAACTCGTATTCTTTGCATGCATGAGCTAATTTAGGCTGATTGGTCAGTTAAGTGGTTGATTATTGAGTTGTGACTGACTACACACCCCACAACTAGACCCTCCACTAGTTCCTCCAATAGTTGGAACTAGTTTAACTGACCATAACTCAATTTACCTGACTTAAATTGATACAACTGAAATTAACTCAACCTAGGCTCCTAATATTTAGGAATCCCTACACACAACTAAATTTCATGCCCCTAACTCGAATTAACTAATCTAATTGAGTGATAACAACTAGGTCACCTCAGTTAACTCATCCAACTTGTTTGTTGATGTGGAATTTCAAATTTTCCCAATTTAATTAAGGCAAAATCAAATTAGGAATTTCTTGTTGTATTTTTCAACACTCCCTCTCAGCAAGAAAGGGATTAACATCTACCTTGATCCAACACCTTTGGAATGCATTGCATGCAACACTTCTCTTTGTTGTTGTTGTTACTGCACCATCTAAAACTAAGAATTATATGTACAAAATAAAACAAATAACCATTAAATCAATCTCCAACTGTCTACTAGGAAACTTGTGTTGTTGCTGACTCTGCTACTGAGCCTCTTGCTCCTCTATCAACACTCCTCTGCACTCCTCAATATCTGACTGACATTGATCCTCTTGCTACTAAATACTATGGGCTCCTGTAGCAAGGGTAATGATCCATGAGACAAAAACATCTCAATGGACCCTACCCAAATTTATGAAACTGTTGGACTAGGGCTTCACATCGCCCCACCTCACACCTATAGGTATGGTTGCATGTGCTCCCTCTGCCCACTTGGCTCAACCTCTCCCCGTACTAGAGGTCTTTTCTTGAGTGGATGTCTCCACTTTGTCTCCTCTCTGCTTCTCCATTTGTGGCTACTCCACAACTTCCTAAGGCTGCTTCTAAGGCTCCATTTTGAGAGGTAAACCATGCTCCCTCTCAACCACCATGTATCTAACCTTTGCCTTACTCCTTAAGGCTTTGCATGCATCTTCTACCTCAAGTGCATATAGGTTCTTGACTCAAGCATCAATCTACTTCACTTGTCTCGTGGCTATGTGTCTCAGGAATACTTTCCTTTTGCTAAAGATCACATCGTAACAATGGTCTTACAAAACTACAACGAAGATTAAATTATTCTTTAGACCCGGAACAAACATCACATCCTTGAGCCTGAGAGGGGAGCCCGACTCCCTCTGAAAGGTCATTGTATCGATCCCAGTAGCATTGTACCTTTTGTCGTCTCCAAACTCAATGTTCCTCTGGAGATCTTTCTTCTCCAAGTCACTAAAAAACTTTCTATTCCCCGTCATGTGGAACGAGGCACCCGAATCCAAGTACCACCCACTCCCCATCAATGTGCTCACCATGCATGCGATAAGGGTGAAATCAAGCTTGAACTGTGAAGCCAAAGCTTCACCTGCTGCTACTATTGTAAGCTCCTTCTTTCTATCCTTCTTCTGTGGACACTTCGTGACATAGTTCCCAATTTCATGATAGTTGAAACACTTAATTTTGGACAAGTATTTCTTCTTTCCCTCTTGCCTCTAATCATCCTCACCTTGGTAATTCTTCCCCTTAGACTTAATTCTTTTTTTTGGCTAATGCAAATTCCTCTTCCACTTCTTTGGATGAGGTCCCATCTCTAGTATTCCGCCTTATCTCCTCTTGTACCAAATTGGACCATAGGCATTCTCAATTTTGTAGCTTCTCCCCCTCATTTAACAAATCTTGGTGGTTGTTCCAACTATTGTTAAGGCCTAGAAGGGCTAAGATCATTATATCATCCTCCATAACATTAAATCCAACTCCTCCAAGTTCATCATGACATTGTGTGAACTAGATCAAGTATTGTTGAATAGATTTAGTCTTCTGCATCTTGATATTCCGAAGCTTGTCCTTGAGTGCCAACTTCTTGTGGTCGCTACTATTATGGAACAAATCTGTAATTTCTTTCCACATTGCATACAGGGTTTGTTTCCCGTGGATATTGGAGACTATGTGATCCTTCACACCTTCCAATATGATTCTCCTCACCTTGGCTACACACTTTCTCCATTCTACTATATCCTTGAGGTCCACTGATCTTGGTTTTAGAATATCAATATCTGTGAATTCCTTCAACCCATTTTCCTCCAGTACCACCTCCATGTAGTCCTTACAAGCAACAAATTTTGAGCTACCCTCAAGGGCATACTCAAGCATTAGACCATAGAATGCCATCCTGTTAGCTCTAAAGAATTGATCCTGCAAATTCGATTCTCCTATAAAGACAACTTCGAATTCTTTTCTCTATTGTGAATCCTACTTTGATACCATGTAGAAATTCTATATATATTCAAAATTTCTCATGTAATTTACTAAAACATAAAACTTGAATCTGCTCTACTCATCTGTGGAAAGCAATTCACGATCAAGAAAGGAAATCATAAACATGCAACATGAATCAATACACAAACATAGAGAATTTTCTAGGGTAAAGCAACTACTCAAAACCCCTTCCTATATGTATTGCATTAATCAAGGAATATAGATGAATACAATATGCTTGTTCAAGCTAGAGCACAACCTGCAAGTGTATCTTTTATCTTCCTGCTTCATTGACTAACTTTGGTCAATACTTAACTGATTTCTCAATCTGCCAAGCTCCTATTTCCTTATGTTGTTCCTTGAGGAATTAGGCCCCTATTAATTAGGAATTCCTTAATTTGGATTGTGTAGTTCATCTAGGTTGATCCTCTGACTGCATGCACATTTGTACAATTTGGAATAGTTTACAACTAATAGTACACTACCCTTGAACTCCAATCTCACATGGGTAACTCGTATTCTCTACATGCATGAGCTAATTTAGGTTGATTGATCAATTAACTAGTTGATCACTGAGTTGTGGCTGACTACACACCCCACTATTAGACCCTCCACTAGTTCCTCCAATAGTTGGAACTAGTTTAACTGACCATAACTCAATTTAATTGACTTAAATTGTTACAACTGAAATTAACTCAAGCTAGGCTCCTAAACTTTAAGAATCACTACACACAACTGAAGTTCATGCCCCTAACTCAAATTAACTAAGCTAACCAAGGGATAACAACCATGTCACCTTAGTTAACTTATCCAAGTTGTTTGTTGATGTGGAATTTGATTTTTCCCAATTTAATTAAGGCAAAATCAAATTAAGAATTTCTTGTTGCATTTTTCAACATCATTCACTTGTTGCTTCTCAAAGAAAATTTTCCATGGATTTGTATTATTATGTACTTCTTTTTAATTCATTCCTTTACATAAAAATTAGCACGCCATAGGAACATAACGACCACACCATAATCCTAGCCCATTATGAGGACTTATACACATTCTCTAGTCAAGCCTTGGCCTCGAGCTTCACATTAGGAATCCATACACATATTTATGTTATTTACAACATGGGATCATTATGACTCGACCTGCATGGCTTAACTCCTATCAAATAGCATCATCATCTAGATAATACACAATTTAACATCGTAATCCAATGGTTAATACTAGAATATTGTAGCCTCTTACCACACTCCAAAGTGCGAAGATCCTCTTCATGTCCAACCTAGAACACAGTGTCTCCAAACAATTTCATATATATGTGCAAACATTCTAATCCACCAATAAAAATATGAAACAATGTTAGCAAATGGTAGATGATGTTTACCCTTGATTATGAGGTGCTCTACCAACTATATTAGTGTTAGTAATCCTCCTTGAAATGGGATTGAAGGATGGAAGAGGAACCCATAATGAAGAACCCTAAAACCAACCAACCAAAGGTGAGAGAAGGAAGAGTCCATATCAAATGGATGCACAATCCAATGAGGGTAAGGTTTTTTTATGTGGGAGTTGGTGGAGATGACATAGGTTATAGATAGCTCAATGCTTCAAAGAAAGGAGAAAGAAGTTCCAGTGAAATTTAGGCAAGATAACATGTTTTTCTTGAATGAGCACCAAGGGTCCAAAAAATACAAAATTTGATCCATTTATAGACAAGACAAACATGTAGGAATGCCTAATATATGACAAAGACTTACTGAGGAAAAATTGAGCCCTTAAATCACTAATCCATGGCTTTGACCAACAAACCCATCGATTCTTTACCAATATGTTGGTTTTTTGTTAGAAAGGGTTTTTTATCATTGGTCTATGAGATATGTATGCAAATAGATCATAAAACCTATGGATCATGCAATAAAGATAGATACAGAAAAGTGAAGATCATTTTTGAGCTTCTTAACACTTATGTATGCCCACAATGAATATGCAAACATTATAAACCTCAAAAACATGATCTTTAACTAACCAAGGAAGGTTAAATTAAGCACACAAGTTGAGGTTGATATAAGGCAAGAAAATAATGCATAATCATGAAAACCACCAAGGAATAAATAAGACCAAATAATATCCTAGGAAAATAGATGAAGGGAATCTTATCTAAGCATTAGGCATCAAACAGGAAAAACCAACACAAATAATCCATCACAAAACAAAGAAAGGCCTCATAGCAATCTTCAAACCTTGAGTACAAAGAAACACTAAATACAAAAATCATACACAAATACAAATGTGACTTAGAATCTCATTTAAAAATTACATTTACTAATTTAAAGATCCAACCAAATGAGATCTAAAACTTATATAACATTTCATTAAAGCTTTCCCAAATATGAAATTCAAGAGTCACATGGTTTTCTACAGTACAAAGTTTAAAAGCTTCTATAAATATCTGCAAGTACCGAATTTAGGAGTAGTTGCTTCCCATTTAATTTACCAAAGCCCTCTCACTTGACATTTAATTTAGATCTTTCCAAAGTATTGGGTTCAAGGTTCACTTAAACTTGTTTTCTCAAGTTTAGATTTGTATCTGATTTGGGGTTTCCCAAAATATGAGATACAAGCATTGCTTGGAATTTCATTTAGACATTTCCATGGTGAAAGGTTAAAGTAAAATTTCCAAAGCACAATATTTGAGAGTCAATTGATGTCATATCGATTTAAAGAGTTGTTACTTAACATTTGATTTAGAACTATCACCTAGCATTTGATTTAGAGCTTTCTAAAGCTATCATTGCTTAGCATTTTCTTAAATAGTGGGAAAACCTATCATAACTCAATTGTCAAACTAGTAGCAGGAACAACCATCATTGGCTACTATATGCAAATGCAAACTAATTAATTATTTTTATTTAAGGAAAACCACGCCACATGGAATTACCCACTAGTGGTCCATAAAGGGCAGGCTTTCACTCCTCCCATATGCCTCCAGGTCTTGGGTCATTAACCCATTTCATTACGTCTAAGGAAGACGAGCTCTTAGACAAGCAGAAACAATTGCTTAGCGTTTTATATAAATATTTTTGAAATATTGTCTTTTTACATTTGAATACAAGTTCTTAAAAATAATTGGTATTTGATTTAGAGCTACTAAGTTCAAGATTTTCTATCAAGTGTTTCACTTTATAGCCAACTTTTAGTTTGAATAGACATTTGTTGGTGTAGATTACTTCACAAACTACCTAATTCTTTTTTAGTAAACAAAAATGAACTTTATTATGATTTTTTTGGATGTGATTCACAAACTCCGAAGATCGATGACCGATACGTCCACTGAAACATTGTTTTGGTCAGGTCCACCCAAAGGGATCACCTCTTGTCGACTCATTAACAGATCCTAACCCCAATAACGTAAAGGAGAATTGGCCCTGTGACCTCTAAATAGCGAGGTGTTTTTATTGACGAGAACTTAATCAATTGAGCTAATCCTTGGGGCTAACTTTATTGTGATACAAGTTAATTAAATTTATTTTTTGCCATGAATAATTTACAATTTTTTACATATTGTCCCACGCTTGATCATTTATGGGCGTTGCTTGTTATTTGGATCCCATAATATAGATATGGTATTAAATGATGATCTTCATTTGTGCCAAGAGGATTATTTATGATTTTTTTTTGCTAGACATCACGTGTTGGTTTAGTTTCTTACAATATTTCTAATAGAGAAGCCTACTTCAAATCCCTTGTTTACGATTCAGCACGTTGGTATGATACCTTTTTTTTTACCTTTTCTTTTGAATTTCAATACATCCAACATTCTAATTGCTCATTGATAACGATTTGAACATAACTAGTGTCTTTGATTCATTTGATGCATTCAAAGAGATTGGGTCCATTTTAGGATCTAAAGTGCCTTATTCGTGACTTCTCCTAGTTCCCTTGAGGTAGCCATTGTGATTGAGTTTGCATAATTAATTTGAGGCTCTAAGTCAAGAATCTTTCTAGAAACTATAGGCTAAAGAGTCTTCAAAGTATTTGAAGTCTATGAGAACCCAATCACAGTTACTTATGTTGTATGAGAAGCAAGCTTGAATTTATGTGTTTTTCCCATTAGGCATCAAATGGAAAAGCATATTTGCATACCCATGTTTAACAAAGAAAGGAAACACAAATAATCCATCACAAAGAAAGGCAAAGAAAGGCCTCATTTTAATCTTTAGACCTTACAACAAAGAAACACCAAATAAATAATTTATACACCAGTTCAAATGTGGCTTAGAATCTCATTTAAAAAATTCTAAATTGCTAATTTAAAGATCCAACTAGATTTGATCTAAAACTTATATAACATTTCTTTTAAAGCTTTCCCAAATATGAAATTCAAGAGCCACTTGGCTCTCTAAAGAAAATAGTTTAAAATCTTCTAAAAGCATTTACAAATACCAAGTTTAGGAGTAGTTTCTTTCCATTTAATTTACCAAAGCACTCTCGCATGACATTTGATTTAGATCTTTCCAAAGTATTGGGTTCAAGGTTTGGTTAAACTTGTTTTCTAAAGTTGATATTTGTATTTGATTTAGAGTTTACCAAAATATGAGATTCAAGCATTGGTTGGAATTTCATTTAAACATTTCCATGGTGAAACGTTAAAGTAAGATTTACAAAGTATGAGGTTTGAGAGTCAATTCTTGTCATATCAAGTTGAAGAGTTATTACTTAACAATTGATTTAGGACTATCACTTAGCATTCTATTTAGAGCTTTCTAAATCTATTATTGCTTAGCATTTGATATAAAGCTTTTTTTAGTATTGTCTTTTTTCATTTGATAAAGAGATTTTTAAAATACTCTGTATTTGATTTGGAGCTACCAAGTTCAATATTTTTTATTGTTTGATTTAGTTTTCCAAAGTGTTGCACTTTATAGCCCACTTCTAGTTTGACTCAACATTTGGTGGTGTAGATTACTTCACAAACTACCTAAAAAAATTAGTAAACAAAATTGAACTTGATTGTGATAGAAATGAATTTACTTGTCACGAACAATTTACACTTTTTCGCATATTATCCCAGGCTTGATAATTTATGGGTGATGCCTGTTATTTGGAGCCCATAATATGGATATGGTATTAAATGTTGATCTTCATTTGTATTTAGAGGATTATTTATGAATTTTGTTGGCTAAACACCACATGTTGGTTTGGTTACTTTGCAATATTTCTAATGGAGCAACCTACTTCAAATCCCTTGTTTAGGATTATGAATGTTGGTAGGATACCTTTTTTCCCCTTTTCTTTTGAATTTCAATACATCTAACATTCCAATTGGTCACTACTTGAGATTTGAACACAACTAGTGTCTTTAATTCATTTTATGCATTCAAAGGGATTGGGTCCATTTTTGGATCTAAAGTATATTTTTCATGCCTCCTTGAATTTCCCTTGATGTAGCCATTAGACTATTTGTAGGGGATTTGACTATTTGGGCATACTTGTGTTTGAGTTTTATATAATTCGTTTGAAGGACTAGGTTGAGAATCTTTCTAAAAACTATAGGGTCAAGAGTATTCGAAGTCTTTGAAGTCTACGTTACAAAATAGGGGTTTCTTATTGTAAATCATATTTACACATGTTAATATTGTATTGATGGGTCTGCATTTATGTTTAATAATTCTCGACATTTTGATCCCTACCATAAAATCATCCTCAGGAGACTATGATACATAAAGTTTTTTAATGGATTTACTCACACATAATTATAAATGCATGAGAATCCGACCATGTTTACTTATGTCAGATGAGAAGTAAGCACAAATTTATGTGTTTTTCCCATCAGACATTAAATGGGAAAAACACATTCGCACACCTATGTCTAATTAAGAAGCCAACACAATAATCCATCACAAAATAAAGAAAGACCTCATAATAATCTTCAAACCTTGAGTACAAAGAAACACCAAATACACAATTCAAACATGAGTTTAAATGTGACTTAGAATCTCACTTAAAAAATTCCAATTACTAATTTAAGTATCCAACTAGATTTGAACTAAATCTTATATTACATTTGATTCAAAACTTCACTAAGTATGAAATTCAAGAGTCACTTGGCTTTCTAAAGTATAGAGTATAAAAGCCTCTATAAGCATTTGTAAGTACCAAGTTTAGGAGTAGTTGCTTTCCATTCAATTTACCAAAGCACTTTTGCTTGACATTTGATTTAGATATTTCCAAAGTATTGGGTTCAACGTTTGGTTAAACTTGTTTTATAAAGTTTATATTTCTAATTGATTTAGAGTTTACCACAATATGAGATTCAAGAATTGGTTGGAATTTCATTTAAACATTTCCATGGTGAAAGGTTAAAGTAATATTTACAAAATGAAGTTTGAGAGACAATTCTTGTCATATGAAGTTGAAGAGTTTTTACTTAACATTTTATTTAGGACTATTGCTTAACATTTGATTTAGAGCTCTTTAAAGATATTATTGCTTAGCATTTGATATAAAAAAATTGAAGTATTGTCTTTTTTGCATTTAATTAAGAGTTTTTAAAAATAATGGGTATTTGATTAAGAGTTACCAAATTCAACATTTTCTATCATTTGATTTAGTTTTCCAAAGTGTTGCACTTTATAGCCAACTTCTAGTTTGACTAAACATTTGGTGGTGTAGATTACTTTACAAACTACCTAAATCATTTTTAGTAAACACAAATGAACTTTATTTTGATAAAAAATATTTATTTTTTATCATGAACAATTTACAATTTTCTACATATTATCCAAGGTTTGATAATTTATGGGTGATGCCTATTACATGTGTTAGGATATTCCGACACATAGGAATAGTTAAGTATAACTTGGTCTAGTATAGGGTTAGGTAAAGTGTGTTTCTTTACTATGTACATTTGTAACTTATAATCCGACGGTCACGATATGTAGTGATCCGACGGTTCATTCTCTCCTCGGTATTACCGACACTTGATCTATGGCTTAACACCGATTGTCCATGATTTCTATTTAACGGGCATGGCGGGCATTTGTAGGTTAACCCGTTCGTGAAGAAGCTTATGTAATTTCATTTTTTATTAATAATTGTCTTGAAGTGGCCGCGTTGGCTCAGGCCGTGGATTGTTTCCTCTTGAGGGTTTAACCATGTACAATACTGTGTGTTGATCTTGATTGTTGTGAGCCCCGGCGTCCTTTGGTGTTCTGTCTGAGAAACTTACCCTGTAAATTCCTACATGGTACAAAGCTATTTGAGGGCCGCGTCCATTGGTGATCCAAATCTGAAGCCGGTACAACTGCATCTGACTGCCATCTCCTAGATCTGTTGTTTCTGACTGCTTTCAGGCCGAGAGGACTGCTCTGTTATTTTAGGAGCATTTGTTCTAGTGAGGAACCCCTTTCGTTTCACGCGAAAAGGTTTTCGGTAGCCCTAGCTGCGTCATTTTTAAGATCTGGAGGTATACAATGTTTATTTGCAGTTTACAGTTATTTCTCTCTGTTTATTTCGGTTTCAGTTTATTTAGCTTTTTTTTTTACCGGATCTATACCTTTCATTTCTGCGTATGCTCTTTTCCCTACGACTCTGTGCGATCTGGGTAAATCAAAAACAGAAAGGAAGGATTTTTCTCATGCGTATGCTCTTTTCCGTTGCGCCTTAGTGTGATCTCGGAAAATCAGAAACATTGAGGAAAATATTTAGTTTCCGGGTAAAGCTAACTTTAAGTCGTAAGGCTTGTTTTTTTTGTATGTCCATGTTGGGTTTTGTGTTTTTGTTTTGTAGGGAGAAAAAGGGCTTTCTCAAGCAAGCACGCAATCCAAAGCATCAGTGACCAAAAGAAAACAAAGCCCCCCC
>APFE031530232.1:80317-98269 GCA_000404065.3 Pinus taeda | reverse complement strand
TTCTCAATAATAAATAGGCCTTCGAGCCTCATTGTAACACAAGTTCGGAACAGTTCAGAGACATGTAGCCGCACATCTCTTCTCAGAGATAAGCTACCATCGTCCTAGCTGGTTTTTCCAATTCTGGTTGTAAGCATATTTCGGTATTTTCCATTAATGAAATGAAGTGTTATTTCCGCTGCATCTCTTTATTTATGGTTATCGCATCTCTGTATTTATGGTTATCTTTGTAATCTATTGCGTTCCTATTTAAATCTGGATCAATGAAGATCTCCTCCGTAACCTACCCCTATATAGAAAATGGGTTGGCACTGGAGGATTTCTGATCATCTCTCCATACTTCTTCAAATTACAGGACCAACCAAGAAACCTTGCTCCCCCTACAAATTCTTTACTGGTCACCAAAAAGATCCTGAATTTATCAATCTCGTGACTGAGTTCTGGAGAACTCAACCTCCGCTCAGGGAACAGAAGATGGCTGCAGATTTCTATATGCGACTCAAAACTCTTAGGACTATGACAGA
Source organism: Pinus taeda (assembly GCA_000404065.3). Lineage (NCBI taxonomy): Eukaryota > Viridiplantae > Streptophyta > Pinopsida > Pinales > Pinaceae > Pinus > Pinus taeda. The sequence goes on along the minus strand of APFE031530232.1, from coordinate 97,745 downwards.
GGAATGGTCGAGAAGGAAGAAATTGAGAGATGAACATCAACTTATTGACATTGAATTATAGATTGCACAGCTAACGGATGAACAGGGGCTTGGTTTCTTATCAGATGATACTAAAATACATCTGAATAATCTAGAGAATCAAAAGATTAAGATGCTACTTGAAAAGGAGGAACAATGGAGGTTGAAAAGTAGAGCCATCTGGCTACAAGCGGGAGATGGTAATACAAAGTTCTTCTACAACTTTGCTAATGGTAGAAAGGCCACCAACACTATCTGGCAGCTGCCCTGTGAGCCAGATGGATGGGCCTCTACTCACCTTCAATTAGCCAGGTTGGGGAATACACATTTCAAAAGCTAATTTACAGCGTTGGCAGTCATCAATCTCCTGGACATCATAAACTTGGTACGTCATTTTCCAAGGTTTGTGGAACCAGATGTTGTTGAGGATTTGATACAACCGGTCACCATGGAGGAACTGGAAGGAACTCTAAAGTGGTTCAAGAAAGACAAGAGTCCAGGCCCGGATGGATGGCTGATGGAGTTCTACTCAGCTTTCCTGGAGTTGTTGGGATAGGATCTGCTGGCGGTCATTGAAGAAATCAGAATCACTGGACATATCCATCACCCCATAAACTTCACCTACTTAGCCTTGTTTCCTAAGACTGATTCACCTGCCTCTTTCAATGACTTCAGGCCTATATCCGTTTGCAACTGCCTGTACAAAATAATTTCTAAAATCATTGCTAATCACATTAAGCCTATTTTATCTAACCACATTTCCCAGGAGCAGTTTGCTTTCCTCCACCATCGTCATATTTAGGATGCCATCAGCATGGCCCAGGACGCCCTACACTCCATCAAACACAAAATCCTCAAGGGAATCACCCTCAAGATAGATATGTCAAAGGCCTTTGACAAAGTGAATTGGCTTTATATCAAAATGATCCTCACACATATGGGATTTCCCCCTGCCCTCAACAACTGGATCATGGGGTGCTTCTCCACTGTTTCTTTTGCTATTCTCATAAATGGATCGGCAACTCCATCCTTCAATATTGATAGAGGGATAAGGCAGGGATGCCCTTTATCACCACTTTTTTTCTTATTAATCATGGAAGGACTGAGCAGACTCATTGCAATAGAAAAAAGAAGTGGGGGCCTTCGTGGCCTAAAAATCATGGAGCAATTCTATCTGACACATCTACTATTTGTAGATGACATATTGATTTTCTTGAATGGGAGTGTCCGTGACACTACTTCACTGAATGAGATCATGAACCTATTCTGCAGAGCAACGGGAATGGAGATAAACTGAGAAAAATCCACCATATCCATATCTGATTTTACTCTACAGGAATCACAGCTAACCTTACAAAAATTTCCTTTCCAAGATACCATTTTGATGGGGAACTCAAATATCTGGGCTTTAGACTAAAACCAGATGGATACAAGATTTCTAATTGGACTTGGCTCATCAAAAAAGTGGAAAAGAGAATAAGTTGTTGGTGTCATAGGTTCCTCTCTAGGGTTGGCAAACTTATCCTCATCAAATCTGTCCTCGAAGCCACCCCGGTGAACTGGGCTTCACTTGCCTGTATACCAAGAGCGATCCTTCACAAAATTCAACAAATTTGTTGCAAATTCCTCTGGAATGCAGAAAAGGAGGGTGAACCCTTCTCTTAGGTAAAATGGACCAAAATTGCTACTCCTAATAAGTGGGGAGGATGGGGACTAAAATTACTCCCGGCTTTCGCTCAAGCCTTGGCAGCCAAACAGAGCTGGCTACTACTTAAACAAAATAGTCTTTGGGCTGAAGTTATACTACAAAAATATATCTAGCCGTCGACTATTATTGACTGGATTAGAAGCCCATCTTGGAACAGGAAGGGAATTTCAGCTATATGGAGGGCTATAATCAATTCTATGCCCATTATTAAGGATGGTTTACTATGGAAAATTGGTAATGGAGCCTCAGTCCAAATTGGTATTGATCCATGGCCGGGCAGTGGAAATTCCCATCAATTACCAGATGGATTGATACATCATCTTAACAACAGGGGCATAAAGTTCCTTGGACAGATAGGGGATCAGTAGAATATAACATTTCATACACAAGAATGGCTGACTGAATAGAACTGGCACATACAGAATGAATGGAGTAGAACTTGGCAAATCTATTTACATGCACTCACAGAAACACATGTCAGATTAAAGAATGTAGAGGATGAACTAATTTGGGCACACTAAAAATATGGACATTACACACTGAAACAGGGCTATGATATAATCATTGCAGATAGAAAACCAGAGGTCTTGAGAAGCTGGTGGGAAACCTTATGGAAACTAAAATATCCTCCACGTACCAGATTGCTAATGTGGAACATATTAGTAAATAAGATCCCCACTGGATCCTATCTGAAAAGAAGGGCATTTTTGGGTCCTACCCGATATGTACTATGCCTCCAAGAAGAAGAAATGACCCATCACCTTTTCCTCACTTGCCCAACCACCAAGAGAATTTGGACACAGGTCCTTCAAACACTAAATTTGACTATGAACTGGCAGGGGGCAGATATTATTACATCTTGGGAATATTGGTGGAGTACATCAGCTGTGGATAAATCTAGGAACCTCCCATTACTTGTTTCTTGGTACATATGGCTCAAGAGGAATACCAAAATATTTGAAGATAAACCGGTTAACTAGAACCTTCTCCCTCCACAAATCTGTGCTGCTTTTGCAGAAATTCGAAATGAGGACAGCCAAGAGAGACCTAGAATCATTCGGCAGGAACAGATTAAAATAACAATACTGTGGGCCTATTTTGATGGGGCTGCCCAACATCATGGGTGTGAGGGTGGCATTTGTTTCTACCTATCTGAAACTCACTACTTTCAGATTAGCATGGGACTGGGACCGGGCACAAATAACCATGTTGAATTGATAAGGCTACGCCATCTTTTATACTTTGCCATTATGAAACAATGCCGAAATATACAAATTTATGGAGATTCAAAGAATGTGACTGATTGGTTTAACAACACAGCTATTTGTTCTGCATACTATTTGAGAAATATTTTGGAAGAAATTGTTTTTTTCAAAACATTCTTTGACCAGATATCTGTTTCTCACAACTACAGGGAAAGAAATGAAATTGCTGACAGGCTATCGAAAGAAGCGACACATCGTCCTCTAGGAGAGTGGATGATCACCGAACATACACCTGCAGAGACTTATCAGTATTTTCACAGGCCATATATAGATGGGGCAATTTAGAGGGGCAACATCCTCTAATTTTTATAGCTATATGATTTTGAACCTTTATTTTGATTTTGCTATGTATATAATAGCATGTAAATATGGACATCTACACCTGTGTGGGTGAATTTTTTGAACTATATATTGTGGTCTATGAACCAGTATTGTACACCCTTTGGGTTTTATTGTTTTTACTATTTTTTGACAGTGGCAAAGAGCCACAGTTACAGCATATGCCTTCGGGCATCCACAACATGTAATTTCTCATTTTGAAATTATGAATTTTCTATTGCGGAAACAAGATATATGCAACACCACTCCCATTATTATATATATGAAATATTTTTAGTTTTTTATGTAATAATAGAATATTAAAATATCTCTCTTGTAGAGGGGTTTGAATTTTGTAATATGTTTTGCTTCTATTTTGGTATCAAAGCTTACGTTTAGAGTGAGAGATATTAGAAAGAAAGAGATAGCTTCCATCCATCCTTGCAATTATGGTGAAGGTATTTTGAGAAGATATTATCATTGGTGTTAAGAAGAATTAAGATACATATTGAGGGTTTAAGAAAAGGTGTCATGACAATGGGAAGATGATGCTTGCCATTCCTAAAAGATCCATTATCAATTGCTACATTAAAATATACCAAGGGAATAAATGTTTAAATATCCATGAATAAGAGATTGTAAAAACACAGATCATGAGGTAATTGTTGTTGGTGTTGAGAAGAATTGAGATAGGAATTGAGGGTTTAAGCAAAGGTATCACGAGTATGAGAAGATGATGCTCATGATTCATAAAAGAGCCATCATCAATTTCTAGGTTAAAAGATGGCAAGGGAAAAAATGTTCAAATATCCATGAAAAAAGAGATTGTTAAAAAAAAAAGAGCATGAGGTAAATTTTTCATGGTAAATTTCATGGAAAAATATGCTTTAAGTCTAACCAAGAGATCATTAAAAACTCAAGCAAGAGGTGACTTTTTCATGATAAATTTTATTTTGTTTGTTCTCCTTTACTTATATTGTATTGAGCATTTTGGTGGTAACTCATTAGTAAGTGGTTAAATACAATTTTAAAAATAAGATAATATTGGAGAGATAAAAAAATATTATTTATTAAGTTCATAAGATGGAAATTCCATTGGAAAATTCATATGTAAATGAACCAACCTTGAAGCTAGATGAGGAAACTATGCAAATTGGAATTTTAAGATGCATCATTTAATCGAAGCGAATATATTTGGGTAATCACATCTGAAGAAGAAGTTGAACCAATAGCTATGTTAACCTCAATTTAGCAATTGGAGCGATGAGACACAAAAACAAAGGTGTTAACACTCCCTCCCACCCCCTTGCACTTTGTTTGGTTGTGGGAGGTGTTACCTATTGAATTGACTTGACCTCCAAGGTCTATTGTGAAGATGGGGTCACAAAAATTATCTTTTTACAACTTATTTAAATATCAAAACTAATGCCACCATTGTGTTAATCTCATTGAGAAATTTTTTGGCAATATAAATTTTATCTCAATTTGTCTCCTAGATTGAAATTTATGCCCTCTTGAAGTTTGGTAAATCAAATTAGACCACATCAGCATTGAATGCCACATGGCATCCAAGTCCACATGGAACTACCACATCATTACTACATCATTTCATGTAACCTTGTATTGTTATGTGGCATACAGATGGCTACTGCCACATCATCTAAAGTACGAGGCCCACAGGGTCCTCCTCTTTGTGTTTGTGGGACTTTCCTTGTTATATGCATTTTGTCCCATATCCTAATTTTGGTGGGTGTCCTTAAACACACATCACATTAGGCTAGCACAACACTCCATTTTCCATTCTCGTCTCCCCTTGTTGATAAGTCTTCAAAACTAGGTAGTAGGCAATGAGCGTTGTTTAAGGTTCCATGTCAGAACGAGGTCCACGCCATATTACTCGAGTAAATTACCACCCCAAGCATTAAGTGTGAACCAAGAGAGGAGAGCAGTGGGTAGTGAGTGGTGGTAGGTTTTATGTGCCAAAGGCCCCTAACAAAAACTTGAAGCATTTTTTATTAAGGGTGAGTTCTAGTTTCAGACCCCCCAAGTTAACTCACAGTAGGTTAAGGGTGGTTCTTGGGTAAATAACAATTGTAGATCGATTATGCAATACAAACGCACTAACACAACATAGTAATCCTTTAACAAAGGCCCATGAAGGAATTTCCAATGCTAGAAACTCAACCTATTAACCCACGACAGACCCTGGGGGGGCCAAAGTGAACCTAGGTTGTTGATCTGCACTGTTGCAATAAGGCTGACCATTAATAGAGACTGATCCCATAACAATGGGTGGTACCGTGAATTGGTAGCCTAACAGAAACAAATTTCCTCATCGATTATCGGCTTCATCTACTGCCATTTCTCAATTGTGAAATAAAACACAACAATAACATCAATAGGCACTAGGTGGTCTCATCACTTAGTGGACTCGAAAAAAAATATTTATTCCTGATGGTTGCCCATTCCATCGGTCATCATCATCTGATTGTGAAACACAACACAACGATATCACCGATGGTTGGTCCTAGCTTAGCAAACTTGACAAATAGAAATATTCTCGACTGTTTTTATCACTGAACCACTGTCACCACCTGCTCCATGTTACGTTGTGTATGTGTTACAATGGTGAGTGGTGGAAGTTAAGTAGTAGAGCAGAATTCCACTGGGCCAAAGTTCCATCCTAGACCTACTCTCAACCCCTTCCAAGTTTAGATCCTCACATGACCAGATTTATTCCATATTAAGAGAAAGATATTCGGCCTGGATATGATGTCACTTAAGAATACAATTTGATCCTGGATAAGATATGGATTCCTACTAAAACATTGAAGGAATATAAATTCAAGGAAGTTCACTAGAGGTTTTTGAAGACTAGGGAATCTGCCTAGAGCATCAATTTTGTGAGATAATGGCCAAGTCCCAAGAACCATCCTTCTAAGGCACTGAGCCATGCCCAAAGTTCTGTAGAACCCAATTTACATTAGATCCTAAAAAAGAAAAACATGGCGCAAGTTCAAGTATTTTAACTATACTAGCTATTATAGAATTAGGCAGTTTCTTCAGTGAGATAGTCTATAATGATTAAGTATGACAATGAGTTTCCCAATTCATAAACATGTCAAATAATTAAAAACAAATGTAATAATAGGTTAATCGTGCGATCTTCGACAATTAATCACATTCATATAAGTAACCTTGCAATCATGAATATGATAACAATCACACAACGCCATGAGTTTGATATAACCATAGAAATGTATGTGACAATGTGTATACAATGAATCACGTAGTGGGTTCTATAACCTTTCATGAATAGTACCAAACCATAAATCAACCAATAACATACTAGGAAAATTCATCATTCGTATTTCTAACAGATATAGCTCATTATACTTATATGAATAGCTTGAAATAGTCAGAAACTAAAGGAGGGACATCCACTCTCCACCTAACCATAGGAAATATATACTGCAATCTCTCTTGCAACTGACCACCCTCAAGCCAGATCCAAAGTCCAAGGAGATGCTTTCATAAGGGCAATTTCTCACCAATGGTGTAGTCAAATACTTAGGATATGGAGTTTGTTATCTAAGTGAGTCATCAACTACTCTTTGGAAGTAGGCACCCTAGTGACTCACTTAATCTCCAAGCTTCAAACACAAGGATTCACCCAAATTCAAGGAAGAGATGTGTTTTCTAGTTTTTGAGGATTGAATCCACTGTATTGGTAGTTTAATAGCCAATTGGAAAGAACTTAGTGGTTCATCAATTAACAAGAAAGTATTAAGTGGTTCATCAACCAAGTTAAGAATCCAATGGTGTAGTCAATGGTTGAACAAGAAATTAATGGTTCATCATCCAAAGGAAAGCACTAAGTAGTTCATTATCCAAACTGCAAGAACTAAGTGGTTCATCGGCTAGAGGAAAACACTTAGTGGTTAAATTTCAATCCTTAAACTATACATTGGAAACATTGGCTCACAAAAGGATTTTAGTGGCCTCAAGCATAGTTAAATTAGTTAACACCCATTGTAACACTCCCTCCCACCCCCTTAGGATTAATCCCAACTAAATAGGAGGTGTTACCTTCAACTAACCCAACCTCCATGGTTCATTATGGAAATGGGGTTACAAAATTCCTTCTCAACCAAAATGTGTGGAAATCACTTTGGATAACACCATTGCATTTAGATTGTTAAGAGCTTTCCAAAAATATTTAACCTTTATCTCAATTTGACCTATGGATTGAAAGTTATGCCCATTTGAAGTTTAGGCCCCATAATCCTTCCACATTAGCAAGGATTTTCCACGTCACACTCACGTGGCACTTCTTCCTCACGTGAAGTCCACTATGGAAATGCCATGTCACAACGCTTTTACTATCGCACCCTGCATTAGTTGTTAAGAATTACACCCATAAATCCTCCACGACACGCCATACATTTTGGCATCAATTGTCAATGAAATTTTTGTCCCATGGCTTATGTCCCCTTCGCGTTCCCTGTTATAATTATACAAAACGTACCTCCACAACCCCAAGCTTCACAGTGATGTGGCTTCTAGCCATGGGAGCTACCTTAATAACACCACATAAAACTCACAAACCTCTATAAATTTTCATAAACTTCAAATGATAGGTTGTAAGCCTTAAGAATCAATGCAATCTCTTTACTTTGGGATAGGGCCAATCTTGCATGGAAATGACCATATGAAGATGGATAGTTCACATACCAAATTGGTGACATGGTTGTGATGGATCATTTTTTTGAAAAGGAAAAATACCAGGGTGGACACATTATTTATAGATATTTTATGCCTGAATATATATCTTGCCAATACATTCATCTAGTCATAGCAGCTTAGATCAGTCTCACATAAATTAAAGTGAAGGAAGGTGAACCAAGGAGATGGAATATGACAGAATCTGACCATGAACACATTATGGAGACTTGCATTTCTATCACCCACTGGCTAGATGAGTAGAAGAAGTGATGTAGGTGCATAGGTTGAGCACGAAAATTGACGAAGTCTAGATAAGAGCTTACCAATGTGATTAGATGGCCACATGGTAATGTTGGGAGGAAATTTTAAATGTTTTGTAAGAAATTGTAAATATTTAAATTAGGAAGTGAGTTTTGATTTTTATTAGAATAAGTTGTAGAAGGTATTTTCTGATGTAAAGTTTAGTTTTCATTTTCCCTTTTTCTGTGTAGAAGGGGAATCAATTCACATTGTGTGACTCTTGGTTATCATAGTCTGTTCCTTTTGGGAAACAATAAAAAGAAAGAGTGTTTGAGAAGAAGAGGTGAGAAGAGAAGCTCCTTGGTGAGGAGAAGAGAGAGGGAGATAAGAGAGGAACTCATTGTTTCTCTGTGAAACTACAATCCCAAGTTTGTAGACTCGCCTGTACTTTCTAATATGTGTGAACGGGAAGGTATTCCTTTATGTGAGTGGCATAAAAGAACATAAATTTTGGATTGTAAATTGTGTGCTTGCTAAATGGTTGGGATTGAATCAAATTCATGTGATTAACCAATTTGATTTCTTCTTGTGGTCTCATGGTTTCTATTCATGTGCATTTGTTCATTTGAATATTGGTCATTTTAAAATCCTATAACTTGTTGAACCGATTTACAAAAAAAAAATATGAACATTGTAGCTTCAATTGTTGCGTGAATTTTCATTTATCTTTGGTATTATTGTTGCAATGGTTACAAAACCCAAAGAGGGAGTGTTCATTGTGTTTTTGCACATTGGTTACATGGTATTTATAGGGAATGGAGTGTTGTTACAAAAATACAGTAGCCTGGTTGGAATTCTTAAAGAAAAAACCTCTTTGACTGATTTTTTCATTAGAAAATTTGTTATGGTGTTGCAAATATTGATGAAGGAAAGCACACGAGATAGTTCACTATGTCAAGGAGCCGATCTGGGAAAGAGTTGAAGTCATTTCATCTTCCCCAAAACCACAATACATAATTTTAACAGGTGCTAAGAAATAATTTTGTAGCGACGGAACAACAAATTGGAAAACAAGCACTATAAAATCATTTCATAGTAACTAGATAGAAAATTTTCAGCACTACGTATTAATTCCCATTTGGCCTTCCCATTGCACAATTTGTTTAACATGAAGTGTATGTAGTTGGATTTATGAAATGAGGTAAGATTCTTGAGGGAGGGTGAGAGAAAAATATCTCATGTAATTTATCATAATAAATTCATATTCTTATATTGACTTCCTATGTTAAATGTTTCATGAAATACTGTCGAATTGGATGTAAATACGTAACTATATGGGTGGAATAGATTGGGGATATTGGTGCTAGGGTGACTTATGTGCCACCAAGTGCTATCAGAACCTGAAGATTCTTTAGTGATGAGTTTGAAGATTGATGATTGCATGATGGAAATCTGAAGAAGACAGTGCGTGGAAGAAAATCTACTTTGGGAGGAAGTAGATCATATTTTTTTAACGATAGATCTTAAAACATAAGTTTTTGAGTGAAGGACATTAGAAGACTATAACATTAAAGGTAGAGCTAGTAGAGAAGACTAAAATTGTAGTGATGCATGTTCAACAGAGATTTGGACAATGAGGTAATGGTATTTTGTTAATTAATTACTGATTACAAGTTGCAGTGATGATGTTATAGTTGATGATTGTAACCAAGAACAAAGATAGTTCTTGATGATGATGGTAAGGAACCTTGCAATAAAGAAGGAGGACAAGCAAAGTTCTCATAGGAAGAAGGTGAGTAAATTTCATGTAGAATCCATAAGACTAGAGAGTGCTTAGATGAAGATTCCAGAGGAAGGAGTTAGCAAAAATACCAAGAGAAGACTAGGCATGGAAGAGCTTAGTATGGTATTTACAAACAGGGTGATGGTGTCAACTTGTTACAGTGGCTTGGGTGCGGTCCACAGTGAGAAGGGAGAAGCTCATAGAAGAAAGATATTTGTGATTTTTAAGAGTCATGGTAAAGGTTTAGAGAGAAGCCATAGTAGATCAAGTTAGCAAAAACATGATAGAGAAGTATCTCAAATTAAATTACAACTTGAGATTTTGAGATAATTTCTTTAGAAAGATGAGGAAGAATAGGGTTATAGATGGAGTCTCCAGAAGAGAGTAAAATTGAATTTTTTGTAGGTTAAGAATGCTCAGTTGATGGAGAAACTCAAGAAGTTTGAACAAAGTATAAATGCTCAATTGGAGGAAAAACTTAAAGGAGTTGAGCTGCAATAAAGGATAATTGTTGAAGAAGAAGTTATTTCTGAACTTAACCAAGGAGAAAACCTTAAAGAGAGACAAAATGATAATGTTGAAAGGAGACTACCTGAAAGTCACATGGGCCATTTTGAAACTGAATACCAACATGAAGAAAATTTTGATGAGAGACTAGTTGAGATTACCACAAGCTGTGTGGCCATTTGGAAACTGAAGACCAACATGAAGAAAATGTTGATGAGAGACTAGTTGAGATTCCCACAAGCTATGTGGACAATCAATATATGATGGTTGAGGTGTTAATTGAGGATACAAGCCATGATGATTTGAATTTTAACAATTGGTGTATGAATGCAGGAGTTGTTCTAGATGAAGGACAGAGCATTGATTTTGTTCTATGCAAAGAGGAGAAACAATCACTTAGTATTGTTATACAAGTTGGAAGGAAGACAGAGGATCTTAAAGATGAAGACTATGTGTCATGGGAAAATGAAACCATGGAAGAAACATTTATGGATGATGAATACATGTGTGTGGATGTTAATGAGGATGTTGTTATAATGGACGAAGCATATGAAGATTTGATGGGAAACTTGGAAGTGTTAGCGTTGCATAAGGGGGAGATGTTGGAAGCAACAAAGGATACTTCAAAGCCTTGTATTTTTAAAACATATAATTGGTTTGTGTATGTAGATGTGCAGGAAATGACAAAATGGATTGGAAATACTTTAATTAATGAAATTTTTTACGATGTTGGATCCACCAACATTCAGGGTATCTCCCGGGTATGAAGTCCCAATCAGACCTCACATCGTTTGGTGTAGGAGTCCCATCCAGTATGATGGCTTGGTTTCCATTTACTTAGAAATTTTCCTTAGCTATTGTTGTTTATAATATGAGAGTGTGACACTGGTGTCTTCAAAAATTGAAGTGAGTGTGCCTGGTGAGTGCATAATGTAAATGTGTCTAGGTTCTCTTACTTGCAAAAGGTGGAAAGTAAAGTGAACCTCTATGTGAGAGGTGATAGTACCACCCTAGAAGATACACATGTGAACCATAAGGGTTTGTCCAGCATCTAGTGGAATAGTCCACAACGAATGCAGCAGCCATTAAAACCAAAGTACAAGGGAAGACCCGTCCACCATCTAGTAGAGTAGTCCAAAACAGATGTGGCAATCATTATAACTAGTAAAAATGGAAGGTTTGTCTAGTATCATGAAGAGTAGTCTACAAGGTTAAGACAACAATGATAACCAATACAACACATTTCCAACAAGGTAAGTACTAAAAAAACCAAAATAGTTCAACTATATTAGTACATTTTATTTTTGTTTGTGTAAAAACCTGTGAACAATTTTTGAAACCAACATTTCAGACTAGCTTAGTGAGTCCATCGTCAGGGCAATGTGATTTGTATTTTGAGAAGAGAGAACATGAAATTACGGAGGTATTGATAGTTAATTGAAAAAATATTCGATGTTTTCTTTTATTGTTGGCTTACAGATGACTAACTAATTAATAATTATTTCTTTATTAATTTATATGTATATTAATTATATATATATATATATATTAATATATATATATATATATAATATATATATATATATATATATATATATATATATATATATAGTTATATTTATTTATTATTATTATTAGTATTATTATTATTATTTATTTATTATTTTTAATAATATTAGTTTATATAATTAATGTATTTGTCTTAAGAAATATTAATAAATATTAATCTGGGAAATATCTAAAAGATTAATGTTTAAGGAATTAATCTGAAACAAACATGAATTACAAATGTCGAAAGAATAGTCTTACAATCATCTACAAAACATGCATCAATTTGAATTTGTAAATGTTTATCTCCATCCAAATGGAAGTTTTCGTTTCCTCATGGAACCCCTTGAAAATCTATAAAAAGGAGCTTTCATTCATCCTCCATGAGGGAAATTCAAATGATCAATCCTTGAAAGTAAAGCTTTGAATTATTTGGCCCTAAGGAGCATTGATAATATCATAAGAGAGGCTAGGGTTTGGTCTTATGTTTTGGTTTATTTTTGGGATTCAAATGGGTAGGTTTATCTTACAAGTAGAAGATTGATTATTCAAGATTTTAGAAACGTTTCTATTTAGCCCTCACTAGGGCATCAACTACAGGTCTATGGAAGAAAAATGTTGAGAATGATTGCAGACCTAGCCACAAATTGTATGAGATATCCTATGAAAAATAACGCACCACATTTCTATATTGTTAAGGCCATTTGTTAGGCTAAGGTTCCATACATAAATATGTTGATTATGATGTGAATTAGTGAAGAATTGTGACAATAATCCATGCGATCTTGTGAATAAGATATACACCAGTTGGAAACTTTGAATTTTCAAGCACATCAATCTTTGAGTATTGAAACCAACCCTTCAATAATCTACAGAACTACATTCACATTGTTAGTTTCTCTCGGTTGGTTAAAGAATCATTCATTCTCTATAGATTTTTGATCTAGAAATGAATTAAGAAGGAATGAGATCCATTTGATCTATATGGTTGTTTTCTCTCACATTTGGGCATGATCATTGTATTCCATGACCTATAATGTGAGAATACCATTCTAGGTACTCATATCTATGATTATTCTGTGGTTGTTTTCAGGCTACAGAGCTAACAAAGATTTCCAATTGAACATTATAAATATTCTATCCTTGCGACATAAGATAATTATGACATCTACATGAGTATTGGTCTTGTAACAATGAAATGCATTTAAGATTGATTGGAATCTAAAGGATAACACAATTGTTGTTTTGACCAAGCCTAGAAACAATGAGTTGATAGAAATATTTCACTCGCTAGTATAACCTATGACATTATATCTCTAACATCCTGAAAAATATTCTATAAAGTTGACGTGTACATATAAGAAACTACAATTTAGTGATGTTTATTCTATGTAGTCATAGAATAGTTTCAATTTGGACAGTCAACCTTTAGCAAATTATAAGTGGTATTGGTCCATCTATATTTGGGAACAACCTCTTTTAGTCACCCTTGTTACAAGCACTTTTTGCACTGAAGAAGGAATTTATGCTAAAGTTAGGACATCCTCACGTGACATAGTCCCATCATTAATAGATTTTCACTTATAGGCATGAGTCCCATAGTTAATCATCTAGAAGAAAGAATCTCATATCCTACAATAAGAGAAAATTGCAAAGGAAGAGTTATTCAGTGGTGAAAGTTATTGTCTTTAATGGCTATAAAGAAAGGGTTTTGATATTTTAATTGTATGAATGTAGCAATAAGATACCAATAAAGTACAATTAGAAACATTGTTTAGTAAGAACCATACAACATTAAATTGGAGGATGCCAGTAAATTTAATATAGACACCTTACTTGGCAGTGATTTTGATTTGGACAGTAATTATTTTCACTACAGTGACTCTAAGATGTTTGATAGGGGGAGATAAGACAATGATACACTTTTATTTTTGTCAAATATCATGACCTTGATCTTACTTTGACGAAGCTAATAGTGATAGAGTCACGGATATATATGCTGACACATATACATGATTTTCAGTGATGTGTGAATAGTATAATGGTAAAGTCTGAACGGTGAGATTGCCATATATGAGTTGCAAAACAAGCTCAACCTTGGTTACTATTGGAAAATATTTCTTGAGAGGGTTGTGCCTTTGATTCTGACATTAGATATGAGCCTATATGTGTGACAATGACATGCATGGCTCATCTTTATGATTGAATAGCTAGACATTGTGACAATGATGTGCATTATGTACTAACCATCTCTTAATGAGAGCTATAACTTTGTGATATTTAGTAGTTGTAGCATGATCTAAAAATATTGTATGGTGATGATTGTATGACAATGATGCTATGACATGGATGCAATAGCCTGAACATGAATGAAATTCTATATGGTAGAATAGTTGTATGGCAGAACCCTGATGGCTTCTATGACGGTGACATAAGACCCTTTATGTATGGCACCAAGTGGTTAAATGGAAGTGATGGTTAGATTAAATATTACAAGGAACCTATGACAGTGGAAATAACCTCACGATTGTGATGATATTCCTTGATAATTGTACCCTTGGCATGGTGATGACTTTGACGTGTGACTTGTTTCTAAGATGATGAGAATAGGCAGTAGCAGTAGATGAAGTAATCAACATTTGAGTTACAACAGTGAGTAAGGGAGTGGCAACAGTGAATGAGATAGTGGTAGCAGTAATTTTTAGCAGAGATAGATTTGATTGACAAAGTTTGTATTACAATTTCCTCATTGATTAAGAGCATAGGTGGACCAAGTCTAAAAATTGGAAAACGTGGTCCACTAGCTGATCAAGGTGGCAAGGTGGTGCAAGTGTAACACCCCCTAGTTGATTTTCCATGTAAATAAAATAATACCAAGGTCATAGTGGGCATCGTTTATGGTTTATTAATGGCTATGGAAATTGGCAAAGGCATTGGAAAAGGAAAAGAGGCAATAAGTGGCATTTAATTGAGAAATAAAGTAAAACAAGAGAAAAGGGAAGATGAGGAGACACAAATATGCATGCAAAGGAAATTAGAGAGAAAATGAAATAAAGTGGAAAAAAAGGAAAGGAAGGTACTAGACATCAATGATAAAAAGGCATGAGAGAAACAATTCACAGGTTTTTTTTTCCAGATTTTTGGCTTTGGATCAATTTCAGAGAGAGAGAGAGCTCGAAGAGAAGAGAGCAAGAAAGTAAGAAAAGGAAAGAAAGTGGGCACTAGGAGAAATTTGGATAAACATCTACAAAAGAATTACATTACAGGTAAATCTAAAGCTCCTGACAAAGGAAAGGGATCTGATGAGGCTCCTTTTACAGAGGTGAAAACCACCTCAGATGAAGGTGGGGATGCGTACTTGGCTTCTTCAAGTACACATGTAGATCATGAGGCATTGTTGATTGACTCAGGTGCATCATTTCACTTCACTCCCCATAAACAGTGGTTTTGTGAGTATGAGAAATACGATGGTGGTGATGTCTTCTTAGGGGATGATAGGAAGGGTAGAATCATTGGTCGTGGAAAAATAAAGTTGAAGTTGCAAGGTCGAAGGGTTAGAACACTTCCAGGTGTTTTGCATATTCCTACATTGGCCATAAATCTGATTTCTATAAGAAAGCTAGAGGATGCAGGTGTAAAAACAGTGTTCGAGAAGGATACCTGCAAAATGGTTCAGGGAGCACTGTTATTGATGCAGAGAGTTTGAATTGGAACTCTGTACAAGCTACAAGGTAGCACTATTATTGATGGGTGCAACAGTTCTATGGTTCCTGAAAGAGGAGCAGAAAATCTAGTGGTCTCTGGAGAGAAGACCATGTTGTGGAATCAAAGGCTTGGACATATTGGAGAGAAGCACCTTCGAATACTTCATGGTAAAGGTATGAGTAATAGCTCTTTGGATTTTGATTTCTGTGAAAAGTGTGTATATGGGAAGTAGAATCGGGTGAGTTTCCCCTCTGGTAGTAAGAGGTTGAAACAAATATTAGAACTTGTGCATAGTGATGTGTTTGGACCTGTGAAGGTTCCATCACTAGGTAAGTCTGGGTACTATGTATCAATTATAGATGACTTCTCAAGGAATACATGGATATATTTCCTTAAGAAGAAATCTAAAGCCTTTGACAGGTTTAAAGAATTTAAGGCTCTCGTGGAAAATCAGACAGAGAAGAAGATAAAGGTGTTGAGGATAGATAATGGTGGAGAGCTTTGCAGCAAGGAATTTGAAGAATTCTGTAAGAAGTGTAGTATAGCACAATAGAAGACTACTCCATATACACCTCAGCAAAATGGAGTTGTAGAAAGAATGAACAAGATGTTGATGGAAAGGGAAAGAAGCATGCTCAGTGGTGCTAGGTTAGGACAAGAATTCTAGGCAGAGGCGGTGAATACTACATGTTACCTGGTCAACAGGTCACCTTCATCAGCGTTGGAGGATAAGACTCCACAAGAGGTATGGACTGGTAAGAAACCCTCTCTTTCACATCTCAGGGTATTTGGAGGTGATGCATATGTACATGTTCCAGGGGAGAAACGAACCAAGTTGGATAGTAAATCTGAAAAGTGCATCTTTATTGGGTATAAGGATGGTTTAAAGGGTTATAAACTTTGGAACCCAGTAACAAGGAAGGTTGTCTACAGCCGAGATGTGGTGTTTAAAGAGGTAAAAGATGTTATTAAACATGAAGTCCAACCAAAGGAACCTGAGAAGATAGAGTTTGAGCTTAGAGAGGAAGAATCAAACTCCACAGCAGAGGAGGAATCAGAAGATGAAGAGCCACAAATTTTGGGTGTGAGAAGATCAGTTCAAGAAAGAAGGCAGCCAAAAAGGTATAGTCCATCTGCTTTCTGTTCAAACTTTGCTTTATCTTTTACTGACGATGATCCGAGAACTGTGAAGGAAGCAGTAGATTCAGAGGATGGAAAACTTTCGAAAGAGGCCATGGTTGATGAAATGGCATCTTTGCAAAAAAATGAGGCTTGGAATCTGGTGCAGTTGCCGGCTGGAAGGAAACCCATTGGCAGCAAATGGGTGTTCAAGAAGAAGACAAATGCAGAAGGAAAGGTGGAGAAATACAAAGCTCGGATGGTAGCAAAAGGTTATTCCCAGGTGCTGGGAATTGATTTTGGTGATATTTTTTCTCCTGTTGCCAAGGTAACTTCTATTAGATTACTTTTATCTGTTGCTGCTGCTTTTGATTTTGGGGTAGAACAGATGGATGTGAAGACAACATTTCTTCACGGGGATTTGGAAGAGGAAATCTACATGAAGCAACCTAAAGGCTTTGCGGTGAAGGGTAAGAAATAACTAGTATGCAA
>APFE031530232.1:2438-67405 GCA_000404065.3 Pinus taeda | reverse complement strand
CCCAGGTCACCTGTTTGGAATGTAATTCAGGAGTCTGCAAAAAGACCAACTTCCTCAGATCATATCTCTGCAAATATAGTGCAAAAGGCTCTAAAATTCGAACCCAAGGTTTAGTGAAATTTCGTCTCAAATGGGTTTTTTTTTCACTTCTGAAACATCGCAGAAAAAAATTTATAGCGAAAATGCCACAATGACCTATTTGGAGTAGCGAAACCCTAGAATCCAAAGCTCTCATACCAAATGTTATGAAACCAGCTCACAAAAAGATAGAAAAGATAGTTGAAAACCTTAGAATTCATCCTCTTCGAGGGGGAAACCTCCTTTACATTACACAAATGAACAATTCTTGGATTATTCAAATGACAAAACCTCCTTTCTATATATAGGAGTCTAAGGAGTCACAATATAACCCAGACGACCTAACAATAATAATATAAAGCCACAAAAATAACAATAGAGGGATTCTATGGGGAATAGTAATAACAATATGAGGACAATAGGGGCACAACAATATTAATAAGGGATGCAACTACAATAGTAATGGGGTAATCACTAGTATTATAGGGACGTAACAACACTATTACCTTTTTCTTCTTGATATGCCCTTCTATCTTGACAGTTTGAAGAGTGGTAATTCCAACCAATGCATTACAAGATATGGTTGGATTCATTTCTTATTTTTCTAGGCTTTGTTCCTGGTGTATATCCTCTTCCTTTGATGTTTCTTGTTTCTTTTCTTCCTCCTCTTCACAATCTATCTAAAATAATTTCTTCTCGGCACATTTATGACCTTTAGTGTATTTGCTATCACAACTGTAACAAAGCCCTTTTGCTCTTTTTTCTTCCAATTGTTGTGGTGTCAACCTTGTAGGTTCTGGATGGATACGGGCAGCAACACTTCCATCTTTATGATTGTGAGTGGTAGGCTTCCTTGTTGACATAATTTTGGTTTCCATGTCTTCTCCAATGAATCTGGTTCCCAATGGTGAACCTCATGTTGGATGTTATCTTTTAAAGTCCCTATGAACATATCAATCTTATGCTCCTCTGGAATATCTTTTACCCTTATATTCATTTTTGGAAGTCCTCAATGTGCTCCATCATTGAACCCTTTTGTTTGAGATTTATCAATTGGCTAAAAAAAGTGTTGCTTTTTGTATCCTCATAATGTGCTATCATTTCATCCATATAAATAGCCCAATTGACAATTTGTTTACGAGAGCAAAGCCATCGATACCATACAAACTGATTTGGTTCCAAATATAAAGTTGTAATGCGTACCTTTTGTGCTTTTTGCACATTATGGAGATCAAAAAATTGCTCCATCTGTAGTATCCATGTTCTGGGACCCTTGCCATCAAACTTCCTTATATCGATCTTTGGAACATGGTGGTTCTTCGATCCAATGTTAGAGTCTATGAAATCATGATTATCATTTATTTTGTTCTCATCATGAGTTTCCTTCACTACCCTTTTGCCCTTAGTAAGAATTTCTTGTAGAAACTTTGTTAAATCTGTCTTCAAATCTTCCATGTCTGTCTTCAAATCTGTCTTCAAATCTTCCATGCCTGTCTTCAAATATGTCTTCAAATCATCCATCTTTGTTTCCACGCCATCCATCTTAGCTTCCATGCTATCCATCTTAGCTTCCATGCCATTCATCTTAGCTTCTACGCCTTTCTTTAAACCATCCATCTTAGCTTCCACACCTTTCTTTAAACCATCCATCTTAGCTTCTACGTCTTTCTTTAAATCATCCATCTTAGCTTTTGTTACTTTTTGTGCGAGTGACATTTGTTGTACTTGGTCCTGTAATTTTGATATATCATGTTGCATTTCTTCCTCTCCTTCATGAGTCATGCTAGAGCTTTCAGGTTTCTTACTAGTTGTTTCCATTTTCTTTCTTCAGGGCATCAATTACTGATAATAATGCTTCACTATGCCCTTTGAATTCCTTCAAACTAATTTTTCAAACCAAGCTTCTGCAAAAATTGAAAAAAAAACTACACACCTTTTTTTCACTTTATAGCAACCTGATATTTAATCTGATGTATTTCTGTAATTACATCTCTTCCAGTTCTGAAATCACAACCTGTAGTAGCCCTCTATTTCCTCTTTCCAATGCCATCAGTCTGATCGAAATTGGATTCTCTAAGAAAGATTTATGCACAATTGCCCAAGATGACCTGATTATATACCCTTTCGGATGAGCGAACTTGTATGAAGTTCCACATATCACTGTTTTGACCTTTGGATCTGAAAAATATATACAAGAAACTACAGTCCGTCGTCTTTCTGTAACTTCTTACAAAATTTCAATTTGATGCTCAGAGAGACAGTTATGACGATTTTCCCAAGGTGACCTATTTGGAATGTAATTCGGGGGTCTACAAAAACCCTAACTTCCTCAGACTATATCTCCGCAAATATAGTGAGACAAGATCTAAAATTCAAAGGTGAGGTTCAAACTGATTTCATCTCAAATGGGTTTCTGTTTTAGCTTATGAAACTTCGTAGTGAAAGAGTTATAGCTCAAATCCCATGATGACCTCTTTTAGTTTAAATTTTGGACCTTGCAAACACCCTAACTTCCTCAGATCATATTTCCTAAAATATAGCGATACAATCTCTTAAATTTGGACCTAAGGTTCAGCGTGATTTCTTCTCAAATGGATTTTTTTTTTTTTTATTTTTTTTTTTTATTTTTTTCGCTTCTGAAACATCACAGAAAAAAGTTATAGTGAAAATTCCACAATGACCTATTTGGAGCAGTGAAACCCTAGAATCCAAAGCTTTGATACCAAATGTCAAGAAATCAGCTCACAAAAAGATAAAAATATAGATCAACGCCTTAGAATTCAACCTCTTCGAGGGGGCAACCTCCTTTACATTACACAAATGAACAATACTTGGATGATTCAAATGACAAAACCTCCTTTCTATATATAGAAGTCTAAAGGGACACAATATAACCAAGTCGACCTAACAACAATAATATAAAGGCACAAAAATAACAATAGTGGGATTCTATGGGGCACAATAATAACAATATGGGGACAATAGGGGCAAACAATAACAATAAGGGATACAATGACAATAGTAATGGGGAAATCACTAGTATTATAGGGACCTAACACCTTTAATAAAGTCAGATACACGTTCTCCAAAGTTTCTTTTGAGTTCTTCAAACTCAGTCAAAATGTAAAGAATATATTTCTTCACACCCCATTGGTTTTTGAATATATTTGTTAACTCTTCCCAAGGCCTAATGGAATCTCCAGGTAATTGCCTAAACCAGGTTCTCACATTTCCTTCAAGAGATTGAACAAACAACCTCATATAAACATTTTCATGCTCAATATTCATATTATCTGCAAAATATAGAAATGCTTGAAGTTGGTCCTCAACTGAGGAACCAATTTATCCATTATACATAGGAAGGTGCTTTAAATATCCAGGAGGGAATATATCAAGGTTTTGAGGTAAGACTAAAGCTGCATATCTAGCCTGCACAATAGGTTGGAATGCCATAGTAGAAGGTGATGTATGAAGGGTTTGTGTGGATGAAGAAGAAGAAGAAGAAGAAGAAGAGGATGGTGATAGAGAGGGTGTATGACTATGTGGAGGTGAAAAAGGAGGGGATAAAGAAAGAGGAGACATCTTGAATGACCTTAAGGGAGTCTTAGTAACTAACTTTTGGACCTGAGAATGAATATCCTCTTTTGTTTGAAAGAGTGGATTTGAATATATAGAAAAGGTCGCTTCAGGTTGTTCATAAGTGGAAGCTTCAAGTTGTTCAGAAGTGGAAGGAAATGAATAAGTAGTAAGGGATATGAAGTTTGTAAGTTTGTATTCAGGTAAATGAACACCCAAGTCAGACTCATATTTAGGTGATCCTAATGGTAGTGGGGGTTCATGACATGTTTCAAATGAGTGAATGAGGAAAGTTGATTCAAAATCAACTACCCTATCCAAGGGTTCAGAAACCCTAGGTGATAATTGTGTCAAATCTGGATTGGATGGAATGTTACTATAGGGATCAAATGGTAATCTATCTTTAGACTGCAAGGTTGAAGAAGAAGAAGATGGTTGATGTTTTCATTTAGGATTGGACCTTCTCACAAGTTTTTCGGGATCTGATAGAGGATTAACTGTGTCAGATTCAGAATGAGATTTAGTGTGCTTAAAAGGTGCCAGTTTAGCACAGTGGAGTTGCCAGGTGAAGGATTTTGACCTATCTAGACCTTTATTCACATTTAAAGGAAAGAATTTATATCGTTGTCCCAGGAAAACTAATCAAATTTGTGTCCCAAGCAACGACGCCAGATTGATGTTGTATCTCTAAGATGATAATGGTTAGTTATCACGTCAGGGCATATAAAATGTTTTGGATGTTTTGTTTTAATTTTGGAGGACCAATGTATGAATTATATTTAAAACAGTGATGCCTAACCTTTTTGAATAATACTAGTATTTAAACAAAGGGCTGCTATTAAAATCCACAATGTGATTAAGCTTATCTAGTGATGAGTAGAAATAGAAAGATGATATGACTATTACAGTTTTCAAATAGAAATCAAATAACCCTAAGTAAGAAAACATTCAAACAATGTTTAGAATATTTAACAAAATATTCCCAAGATTACAAAGAGACTGATAATTTTATCCTTTAGAGGGAATTACTTAAACAAATAGTTTCTGTAATTCATTCTCTTTAAAGATGATCACTTCGGAGAGTTTCTAGGAGTAATTGAGACACAACTACTCCCAGTTGGTTATATTTGTAAAACTTAAGAATATGAAGAAAACACAGTGAATGAAAACTGGAAAAACTTACAAGGAATATGAAACTGTATGAACAAAAATTCAAAATCCTTTTCTTTGCTATTAGTGATTCAGAAAAAGCTGAGTACATTTAGTGCTTACAAATGTTTCTTCAAGGGTGCAACCCGTAATAACTCATGAAAGAGAGTTATTTATACAAGTTTAATGTTAAGGAAATATCTTAAACGAATTTACAAATTAGCTTAATACAAAATCAGAAAAATGAATTGATAGTCAATATGTCACTATTTTGTTGTTGAACTGTTGATGATTGTTCCCCAAAATTTTGAATGTTGTTTATCCTTCTTTCAGTCGAGTAAATCAGTTAACTGTTCCCAAAGTTTTTCATCTGGGATAGATAACTTAATTACCCTTCGATTAACCTCATCAATTTCTGTATATTTAGTAAAAGTAGGTTTTACTAAAAATATATGTTTTACTTCATTAAGGATGAAAAAGATATCTCGGAGTGCATTCAGCACAAGATTTGGTGTTGTTGTACCCTTTATATTTGAAATTGAAGTTGCATTGGCTGCAACCTCTTTGAGCTTGTGGATATAGTCTTCAATAGGCATTAACTTATCATTTATCACAAATATAGAGGGCAAACCCTTGTTGGTCAAGGGTTCCAGTTTGCTGAAAAAACATTGATCTATGACATTGACACTGCTACACTTTTCCTCCAACTAAAGAATGAGATTTTTCTTTGTAATAACTTTCTTTACTTCTAGTATGGTTGTTGTCTTGTCATCAATACCCAATTCTTCAAGCTCATAGTTGTATTTGGAATTCATAAACTTTATTATTTTAGTGGTTGTCTCTGTCTTGTCCTCAAGTTGATTTGAGATAGTTTCAATAGCTTCTTGAGATTTTTCCAACAAGTCTTTTTGATAAAAAAAAATATTCTGATATAAGGCCAGATATCATTGATTCATTCAACAATCTCTCCCCATATAATCTCTTTTACTAAACCCAATGTATTTCCAAGGTAAGAGTCTTTGATTTCCTTATGCAATCTCTCAATTTGACCTCTTGCCCTTTGCAGCTCAATTGCATGTGATCTCTCTGCAACTGCTTTTAGGTGTTGTAGTGTCTTTAGTTGATCCTGAAATTTCTTAATTTCCTCTGTCTGAATAGACAGGTTCTGAGCAACTTCAACAAGTTTTTCAGCTCCTTCTATTGTACCTGTGGTTGTTGTTGCGCCTGAGGTAGAACCTGTAGTTATAGGGACTACTGCAAGAGGAACTACATCCATTGGAATATTGGTCTTTTTGACAGCTTCTTCTTTCTCTTTGACAAGTTTTTCCATTTTTTCCTCGATCTATTTTATTTGTAGATTTTGTTCTATAATGAGTTTTATCATGTCTGGTTTCTGAGCCTCAGTTTCTTCAACTTATTTAGTCATTGGGTCCTCTGAAGCTGGCAATTTGAGTTGCTTCCTTAATGTTGAAACCTCAACATTTTTCTTCTTGACAATTTCTTCTGCAGCATTTATGTTGGAGGGATCATATCCCATCTTCAGTACCAGATCTTCCAAAGCTTTGATCTTGGTTTCTTTTGCCAATGAGGAAACTTTTTGAATCTTGAGCTGTGACTGTGTATTAGCCAAGGTGACCTGCAATTTTGATAGACTCATGGCAGTGTTAGTTAAAGTAGAAGAGATCATTTGGCCAGTCTGTTTATGCATCTCAATTTGGTCAATTTGATGTACATCTTTAACATTAAATTCAAAGGAATGTTTCTTCTGGTAATGTGCAGCAATTCTGGGTTGTGGAATCTAAGCTTGTAAGAAAGCCATCTGCATTTTACCATTTTCATAGTCAAACACTGAAATAAGTCTGGCTTGAGAATAGGAAGAATGTTTCCAGAATTGAGTATAAGTGTTCAATTTTAACTCCTCATTCTTCTTCTTAATTTCACTCAAAACATGAAAAATATTGTCTTCTTCATTTTTATCCTTCTGATTACCTTCACTGGTCTGAATCACATGTTGCTCATGAGATGTGGTGGAATGAGTGGGAGACTGAGTAGATTGTCTACCAGACTATGTGAAAAGAGATATCTCTCCAACTCTGTCAAATGTTGTTTTCTGTGACTCATTAGTTGCATTGACCTTCAAAGAGATCTTAGGCCTCTTCTTTCTATGCACAATTCTAAAGGCTTTACTTGATGCTTCTTTTGTAGGGGATGGTTGTTCTTCCCTTCCTCGTTTGCCTGTATTTTACCGTGCAACTGGAGATTGTATATTTGGAGTAGAGATTGCCTTCTCTTCAACTTCTTGAAGGGTGTTTTCCTTCCATTCTAATAGAGTTTTGTATTGCTCAATCTTAGGTCTGGTTGTGTGATGATATGGAGTAAATTTATTTTCTACTCTGAGTTTTGAAATCACTCCCATTGGGTCATAATACCAAGTAAAGTTGATTCCAAACTTCATCTCTTTCAATAACCTATCTTCCTCTTCACCTGTTGCTCTAGTGTTACAGATGAATGAACCAACCTGAGCTTTTAGCTTAAACTGTGATTTCTTCTTTGCAGCCACAAAATACACTTCATTTGCATTGAGCCTCTGCCTAATATATTCCAATGCAAAAAATTCACATAGGGAGGTACTTAGGTAGCATGTAAGGTGGAAGCTCATAGCCATGGACTCTTATCTCTGTATAATTTTGGTAAAGATACCAATATCCTGTTGTGCCTTGGTCAACTAGTTGCAAAAATTTTACAATTTCATCATTAATTCTTGGTTTTGGAGTGTTTCTCAGAAGATTAATGGCTGGATGAACAAACAATTCTATGAACTGTTTATATGAAAATTATTCTTTCTCCTTCATTCCCATAGAAGTTCAAAATATAACTGATTTTTGGTTCCCTTGTTCATCTAGCTTCTGCAAAGTGAATTGAAACTTGTCTCCCTGAAAATAGATAAAAGATAGACAAGTACTGAAGCATACTTGAATTCCTCTTCAGTATTGAACTAGACAAATTGTTCATGAATGGCCTTAGATATAATTTGACTAAAGTTAAAAAGAAAAGCGGATTTGGAACCAGCAGAAAATATAGACAAGAAACCAATTATGGCTTCATCTACATATTGATAAGAATAGTAGCCAAGGAGATAAGAGAGAATGGTGGTAATTTTCTTGGTTTTGTCTGGGAATATAGATGAATCATAGGGAGATTTTCTTTTAGACAGAGGGCTATCTACAGCTAGGAAAAGTTATAGAGTTTGAGCTCTTTTAGTGAAATCTAGTTTCTAGTAGGCTTTCACCAGGAAAAGGAGTGGTTGGCACAATAGTTGGGGCCTGTAACATTTGGTCAATGGACTAGGCATTGATGGAGCATAGGATTTCTCCTGTAGGTGAGATAATATCTCTTTAACTGGGGTCATAGGATGGATGGCATTTCCTCACAAATTCAGGTTCTCTGTGGGTCTGAGCGAAGATGTAATCAGGAATATGGGAGTCCCAAAGTCCAATTTCATCAGTTTGATCGACGAATTGGTCCTCCATCCAACAATAGATTTCAAAAAAATCAAATTTAGACAAGTACTCATGGAGTTTACAGTCTCTGTCAACCAAGGGAGTATGATGGAAATCAACTTGTGGATGAATGAGAGGATTTGGGGTTTCTGCAACTTACTTCCCCTTAGGAGGCATTTTGTTGATTGGATTACAAACTGAAAGTGACAGAAATGGGAAGGATTTGGCTGAAACGCAGTGATAATAGAAAAACAGATGCCAGCTTGCATGTGAATAGGATAGAAAATTGGCTTGAATGGTGAATTTGTCATTTTGAT
The DNA here is from genome assembly GCA_000404065.3 of Pinus taeda. Classification (NCBI taxonomy): domain Eukaryota; kingdom Viridiplantae; phylum Streptophyta; class Pinopsida; order Pinales; family Pinaceae; genus Pinus; species Pinus taeda. The sequence goes on along the minus strand of APFE031530232.1, from coordinate 58,785 downwards.
TGAAATATGCAAGTATCCAGTGATCAATTGAGTTATGGGAATGCACTGTGTAACAGTTTTTATGAAAGAACAAGTTTTATAAGGCATAAAATGGAGCAGGTCTGTTAAACAACGACTAAATTCATATTAACTCTCCAATGGGACTGAGAAATAGATTGATGGAATATTCAATTGCAAGGGGTGGCGAATTAAATGGATAACGGGTAAACAAGCAGAATATTCGTCCACATAGGAGATGGGACAAAGGAAGTGATGTGGGTTTTGATGTAGGCGATGACATGGGAGCGGCGGTGAAAGAGGAGGATGAAAACCATTTTCTGGGGTTTATTTTGGGCGATAAGTGGTTTGGTATTTTGAGTTCTGAATAACTAAGAGCGGAGGTTGGCAGCTTTGGAGGGTAGTGTCTAAAACTGCCGACTTCGGACCCCCCTCCGCTGATAAAGTTCGGATGGCAAGGGAGGGCCGAGGAACAATGTAGGCCGCCAGATCGGAGGGAGATGCAAGGGATGAAAGAAAATGGAGGGAGTTTAATGAAGTGAGGCAGAAGGTGATGGTGGGTCGCTTGGGGAATCAACGAATAAACCTAGCAAATAACATTTGGATTTAGAAAATTATGGTTAATTAAAACCATTCATTATAAGCACATATATCCCATGTTTCAACTTAGGATAACAATCCTATCACACTCCAATTTCATTTTATTTCTCTACCTACCCTTAACTTTCCTAACAGTTTTTGCAATCTTAGTCACCCGATTGCATTTAGACTAGCAACTCAACATTTTCCTTTTTATGATTAATCTACTTCTATTCCTTATTGCTTCCATTTGCTCAGATTAAATTGTTGAGCCAATTTTATTTGCTACCTATTAAAAAACAATTTAAATCTAATCCAATCATGATTAAACTGTACAATTGGATTGTATGGACTAGTGTGGCATTTAAACAATTTGCACACAACTTTATTTGCAAAAATAAAATTGACTAAGAGTAGTGGCATTTGGATGTGCAACACTTTCATAATTTATTATTTTTTCTTTTATTTCTAACCTAACATTTTATTTTTTTCCTTCATTTTTTAGGGCATCTGTTCTAACATTTTATTTTTTGCTTTCCTTTCTTTATGGCATCTATTCTAACATTTTATTTGATATGGACTTATTCATGAAAATATTCCTAACATTTTTGTTTCTTTATTCTTTTTATCTGTATCCTAACTTAACATTTTCTTAAAATATATTTTGATTTTTTGGACTAATCAATGCTAACATACCAAAACCAAAAATTGCTACAACATGTTGATTACTGTTTGGCCTTTCCAAAGTTTGAGGTTTAAAAGGTCTTCTACATTGAACTTGTGGTCTATTTGTAGAAACTCTTGTAGATTCACAAGCTCATGCAATGTACTAAAGCACAGAACAAGAATCTAATTCTACTTTCATTCAGCGAAAGACCATAAACATCGAGCAAACAATAATAAATATAGGAAGAGAATCAAAGGCACATAACACAATAAATATTTGAGAAAAGCCACAATGCAAAACCCCACTATCTGTTTTGTATTAATCTAGAAAATCAAGATGAAATTACAATGCTTGTTCTCTCTAGAACAATTCCAACACTCAACAAATTCAATCTCCAACTCATAAGCAAGGTCAAGGCCAAATCGTAGCCTCTTCACAAGCTCTCCAAGTCTCTATTCTAATGTGCCCTTGCTCAAAGAATTTGGATAAATACAATATGATCTTCTCTACCTTGAGCTTAACCTTCAAAAGTATTTCCTATCCTCCGCTTGATGACTTCCTTTGGCCAATACTTAGCCAAATTTCCAAGCCTCCAAGCTTCTAATTCTTTGCATAATTTTTTGAGAGAATTAACCCGTATTTAGAGGGAAATTCCTTAGTTCCTGAATGCATGCACTATCAGTGTAACTCAGAAAAACTAAAACAAATATTATGTTGTCCCTGCACTCTAGTCTCAACTTGGTCTTTCTTAGAATCAACATGCATGATTTTCTGATGAGGAAATATTCAGTTAACTGGAGTAGCACTAGTTGAGTACACTAATGCATCAAATCTCTATTAACTCACTATTGATTCCTCAAGCAGTTTGGAACTAATTTAACTTGACTTAACTCAATAAACTAAGTTAACTAATTACCACTCATACTTAACTCATCCTGAACCCCTATAATATAGGGAGAACATATACATGACTTTAGATAGACTTCCAACTCAGAATTCCTAAATTAAGTTAATCAAACTTAATTAACTATTTACAAGTTTCTATGAGAAAAGAATTCGATTTTAATTCTCATTTTAATTCAAGGACAAATTAAACTGGAATTTCTGGATTCTATTTTTATCATTTATTGTTGCTATTTTCAACGCTCCCTCTCAGCAAGAAAGGAATTCAACTCGATCCTAATCCTAAACCTTTGGAATGTTTTGCATGCAACACTTCTCTCTAGTGTTGTTGCTCCAACAACTCCAAAAATAAAAAAAATAAAAAAAAATCCACCTTGAATCTGAATGATGCCTCTGTCATCAAAGTCTCTGACTACTATTTCCTTTGTCAACTAAAAACTCTGCACTTTTGTTGACTCTGCCTTTTTGCACTATTTTTAACCCTCTCTATGCTCTTCAATATCTAACTCCTCTACCCTCTGTCACTCTGATCTCTGACTACATCAATCGTGCTGATTCCTCCCACTACTATGTAATTTGGGCTCCCATAACAAGGTACGATCCATGAGATAAAAACACTCAATGGAACCTATAGAATTTCAGCCCTCTTGGGACTATCACTTCAAATCACCCCACCTCACACCTAGAGGTATGGTTGCATGTCATCCCTTTGCCCACTTGGCTTGAAATTTCCCCCTCCTGGAGGTCTCTGCATGACTAGATGCCTCCACTCAGTCTCCTCTTGACTTCTCCAATTGTGGTTGCTCCATAGTTGTCTAAGGTTCATTCTGAGGCTCTCTGCTTGAGTGGATCCCTCCACTCGGTCTCCTCTCAGCTTCTCTAGTTGTGGTTTCTCCACAACTTCCTCAAGCTGCTTCAGAGGCTTCTTCTAGGGCTGCGTGTTGAGAGGAAATTTACTCTCCCTCTCAACCATTAAGTCTCTAACCTTTGCCTTGCTCCTCAAAGCTTTGCATGCATCTTGTACCTCAAATGCATATAGGTTCTTGGCTAGCACACCAATATGTTTCATTTGTCCCGTCGTCACGAAATTTTCTAGAAAATGAGATGATTTTAAATCAGCGATATCTCCCTCATCAGAACTCCGTTTTGGCCAATTTGTTTTTTGAATTTGGGTATTTTTTCTCAAAGAATCTAAATTTGCTATTTGTTTCTGAAAATTTTGCACAAGAATTTTCAGATCTACTCCCAAAACTCAAAAATTTGAAATCTCCCATAGTATATTTTTCTCACCTCTGATACCATGTAGAAAATCTTGTAGATTCACAAGCTCATGCAATGTACTAAAGCACAAGAGAAAAATCTACTTCTACTTTCATTCAGCGGAAGCCCATAAACATCGAAAAAACAATAATCAATAGTGGAAGAGAATCAAAGGCACATAACACAATAAATATCTGGGGAAAGCCACAGCTCAAAACTCCACTATTTGTTTTGTATTAATCCAAAAAATCAAGATGAAACTACAATGCTTGTTCTCTCTAGAATAATCCTAGCACTCAACAAATTCAATCTCCAACTCATAAGAAAGCTCAAGGCCAAACCTTAGCCTCGTCACAAGCTCTCCAAGTCTCTATTCCAATGTGCCCTTGCTCAAAGAATTACAATATGCTTTTCTCAACCTCGAGCTTAACCTACACAATTTTTATCCTTCGCTTGCTGACTTGCTTTGGGAAATACTTAGCCAAATTTCCAAGCCTCCAAGCTTTTAATTCTTTGCACAATTCTTGAGAGAATTAGCCCATATTTAAAGGGAAATTCCTCAGTTCCTGAATGCATGCACTGTCAGTGCAACTCAGAAAAATGTAAAACAAATAGTATACTTTCCATGCACTCTAGTCTCAACTGGGTCTTTCTTAGAATCGACATGGATGAGTTTTTGATGAGGGAATATTCAGTTAACTGGAGTAGCAATAGTTGAGTGCACTAATGCATTAACTGACTACTAACTCACTATTAGTTCCTCAAGCAATTTGGAACTAATTTAACTGGACTTAACTCAATAAACTGAGTTAACTAATTACCACTCATACTTAACTCAACTTGGACCCCTATAACATAGGGAGAGCATATACATGACTTCAGAAAGACTTCCAACTCGAAATTTCTAAGTTAATTAAGTGAATTAAACTTAATTAATTATTTACAAGTTGCTAGGAGAAAAGAATTTGATTTTAATTCTCAGTTTAATTCAAGGACAAATTAAATTGGAATTTATGGATTCTATTTTTATCATTTCTTGTTGCTATTTTCAACTTATTGGTTTTGTCTAGGTTGAGTTTCCATTCTAGGTATTCTGTTAGAGATATTTCTAAGTTGAGAGGTTATTTCATCAATTTTATGGTCTTCATCTTTAGTCTTTGATGACGTACCTTATTCTCTAGCTTTCATCCTCTTTTCAACCTTTTCTGCCTTAGCTTTTAGTTTAGCAGATGTTGATCTATTAGCCTCAACTTCGATTGCGTTTGATTGCATGTCTGCTAGAGTTTCAGATATTATTTCCCTAACCATTACAACAAAGTCATATTCAAATGCTTTGTAAAACCTAACCTTAGCAGCAGTTATTGGTGGTTTGCAATCAGGGGGAATTTTATTATAGAGTTTATTGAATCTCTTAATGAAATCGGCTATAGGTTCACCAGGGTTTCTTTTTAACTCTTCAAATTTTGTTAAGTAGTAAACAACATCTTTTTTTACTCCCCATTGATTTTTTAAAATATTAACTAGTTCAATGAATTAATTGAATTAACTTGAAGTTTTCTAAAACATATTCTAACATTTTCTTCAAGGGATTGTACAAAAAGTTTAGTGTCGACAACCTCATGCTCAATATTCATATTATTAGCAAAGTCTAAGAATATAGTTAAGTGATCTTCAACAGATGGCTCAGTTTCTCCATTAAATCTAGGTAAGTGTTTTAAATACCCATTAGGAAAAGGATGGAGCTGGGATGTGGGTGGAAGAACTAAGGTTGCATAGTGTGCTACCACTATTGGTTGAATACCAACCATTTGATGAGACGGGGTTGTCTTTTTAGGAGAGACAACTTTACTAGAAGAAGGAGTTGATGAGGGTTTGGGTTTCTAAGATAAATGAGGATTAAAAACTAACTTCTGAACTTCAGGAAAAACCTTTTCAGGATTCTCAAAAGCTACGAGATTAGTATAGATACTTAATTCCTCTTTAGATTTAGTTGAAGAAGATGGATAAGTATGTACAAAAGAATATTTAGAATCGAATGGTTTATACTCAGGAAGGGACATTTTAGAATCTTCTTCGCTATTAGTAGGTTCCAAATGTGAATAAGGAAGTTCAAAGCCTAAATTTGATGGACTAGAAGTGTAGTTTGAAGATCTACTCCTTTAGAAAGGAGTGTTAAGACTTTTGGAGGAATATCTGATAATTCAGCAGGTGTTGGAGTTGACTAGAAAGGGTCAGATTGTGAATGTGCTTGAGATAGAACAAAATTATAAGTAGCTAAAGAGGCTTCTAACCTACCCCTAATTGATGCTATTCTAACTAATCTCTTTGGATCTGATAAAGAAGAGAAACGTTAAAGATCTCACTGGGATATGGTATACCTACGTGAAGCCAGATTTAACCAGTGGGGTTGCCAAGTGAAGGGTTTTAGCCTACTGGAATCTTATTCATCGTTAAGAGACAAGTATAATCATTATCCCAAGGAAAAAATGTAAATATTCGTTCCCCGAAAACGACATTAATATGATGTCCTTTGTAGGTAACCCTTGGCTAAGGGACTATGCCAAAGCTTCTAAAATAATGTTTTTGATTTTTAATGGATGACCAATGCTTAAACTTTTAAACAGATGTAAACCTTAATAATTTCTAAGAAAATCTAAGGGCTCATTCTTCACTCTTCACAAAATTAAAATTTAAAATGATATGAAAAGCAGAAGTAAAGAAGATATATAATTCTTTAAATATTCAAACTGAACTTTTAATTCCTTATATATAGCAGTTGTGTATAGAAATTTTCTACAACCAAATAGTACATGTATAAGAGATTACAAAAGGAAACAATTTATTGATTTAGAGGAATTAACCTAAACAAAATGTTTCAGTTAATTAATATTTTTAATTAATGATAAATTTGCTAGAGCTTTCAGATAGATTGATATTCCATCTAATTTTACCTAGACTTTTGTGCTACCTTAAACATGTGTAGAGAAAATATAAAATGATAATATTAATGAATACTAAAGGAACTCAAAGAGATACACAATTTGTTCAGAATGAGTCCAGAATCCTTCTATTAATCTTCAGAAATAGTTCAAAAAATTACAAGCATGTTTAATGGTTTATCACAAGGGTTCAACCCTTTCTTCTTTGAAATGCAGAATATATATAGAGTTCGACTTTCTAAAATATCTAAACTGGAATCAAAATTTATTACAAAGTAAAATATCATCCACAAAATTTGGGATTTTACAAAAATAGAACTAAAGATATTGGATCTGAACTAATTTCGAGGGATGTTGTTGATGACTATAGCTGGAAATTTGTTTCTTCTGATCATTGTCCCTGAAATTTTGTTGTCTGCTGCTAAAATTGTGTTTTCTACTCCCAAAATTTGCATTTTGTTCCTATTCAATGAGTTCACACAATATATCCCATCTATTTTCATCAGAGATAGAAATTTTTAACAACTTCCTATATGACTCATCGACTTCAGTATATTTTTCAAAAGTGGGTTGTACTAGAACAAAAAATTCATGCTGTAGTAATAACTCCTCTAATTTTGGAAAATTTCGTCTTGTCCACTGCTATATTATGTAGCCTATGATGATATTCTTCAAGTGGGATCAATTTTGCACTTCTATCTTGCAAAGATCGAAGTGCTTTATGATGTCAAGCATTAAACTTCCCATGAAATTTCTTAATTTGAACTTCCAATTTCTGACACTTGTTCTCGAGATGTAGCATTAAATTTATCTTTTTTTTTAATCTTTCTAGCCTCTAAGACAACTTTAGTTGTATCTTCAATGTCGAATTCTTCAAGCTCATCTTTTGTCTTGGAGTTTAAGACTTTGATTATCCTTGTAGCATCTCCAGGTTTGTGGTCTATGTCCTTGTTTATTTCTGTTACTCCTTCTTGCGATCTCTACAATAAGTCTTCTTGCTCAAAAATAATTTCAATTGAAGGGCATAAATTAGTCACTGATACATTAATGTTTATCCAAATATTCTCTTTTACCTCAGAAATGGTTTGTGCAATTAAGGATTCATTTTCATAAACCTCTCATTGTTGAGTTAATTTACAATTTTTCTGAATCTCAGCCAAATAGGCATTATCATATTTAATCTTGTGTTCCTGGATCTTTTGAAGTTGCATTTTTAGTTTTACAATCTCTTGATATTTCAGAGATAAGTCTCCAATGGCTTTTGATAGTTGTTCTTCTGAGTCAATAGATTGTGCTTCTACTACTATGATTGTTGTTGTAGATTTCCCTATTGATGAAGTACCTGATATAGAAGTAGTATCTATAAGGATAGCAACTGAAATGTTGAGTTGTTGCTCTATTTATTTTAGGAGTGATTCCATTTCAGTTTCCATTTTTTGAATTTGAACATTCTGTTCAACTATCAATTTGAACATGTTTTGTTTATCCCTTTCTAGCAGATCAATTTCTTTTGCTTGTGGATGTTCAGAAGAAGGAAGCTTTAGATGCTACTTCAATGCTTGAATGTCAACATTCCTATTTTTTATCATTTCTTCCGTTGCTTTAATATTACTAGGATCATATCCTACCTTGATCATGAGAACTTCAAGAGCTTTGATTATGGTATCTTTGGCTAAGGATGACATTCTCTCCATATTGAATTGTGAATGAATATTGTTCAGGGAAGCTTGTGGTTTGGAAGTTTCCATTGTTGAATTTGACAATGTGGAATAAATAATTTCACCAGCCTTCTTATGCAGGTTAATCTGATCAATGGCATGAATTTTCTTGGTATGAAAAGAAAAAATAAAAGTTTTGTAATCTTCTACACTCTTAGGGACAGGAATTTTTGGTTCTAAGAAAGCTAATTGAAATTGTCCCTTGTTAGTATCAAGTGCAGATAGAAGCATATATTGTGTAGTGTAAGGCTACTTCCAAAATTTTGAATAAGTGGTGGCCTTCAATGCTTAATTCTTCCTTTTAATCTCTTTGTATCTAGTTTTTTGTGTAGTATCATGGGACACAGAGGATATAGGGTATTATGTGATTTATTCAACCTGTGAAAAAGAAGTGTTGGGAAATCATGACATCACCATTGTGGTTTTCTCCTATGAACTCTTGTCTTCTGAAGACTCTTGATTGGTGTTTGTCTTCTTTCTCCTTTGGATAACCGTAAAACCTATAGCTTGATTTTTTGAGTTTGTAGGAAACAAACTTTCTCTTGGTATTTTGGTTTCTTTTTCTTGTGGAACTGGAGTCTATGAAGGTGTTTGACTAAAAATATGTTATTCAGCTTCCTGTAATTTATTCTATTGCCACTTTTCTTGATTTACATATTGCTCTATCTCTGGTCTAGCTGTATGTACATATGGAGTTGTTTTCTACCCGACTCTCAACTTCGAAATAATCCCCAAGGAATTATAACACCAAGTAAAGCTCAATTTGAATTTCATTTGGTTTAATAACATACCTTCCTCCTTCGCTGTTGCCCTAGTATTAATAATGAATGGGTGAATGTGTTATTTTAACTTTAATTGGGCTTTCTATTTCTTGGATACAAAATGCAGGTCATCCATGTTCATCATTTTCCTAATGTATTCCAAGGAAAATATTTTGATTGGTACAAATACTGGTAACCTGTAGGGTGGAAGTTCATACCCGTATATTCTGATTTATGTGTAATTTTGGTAGAGGTACTAGTCTCCAATTTTGGTTTGTTCAGTGAGGTGGAGAATTATTCTGATTTCAATTAAAATCCTTGATATAACATCACTACTGAGAAGACATAATGACGTATGCAAGAATTGATTTACATAATCACTGAAGGAAACTTCTTTTGTCTTTTTTCTTACCAAGGAAGTACAGTGAATGACCGACTGAGGCTTCCCTTGTGGATCTAATTTCTGTAATGGAATCTTGAACATTTCTACTTGATTAAACAAAAGTAAATACACTAGGACTAACTGATGTTTGAAATAACCTTCGGTTGAAAACTTCAAAAATTGATCATGAACGCAATCTGCCAAAAATTGGTTGTAGTTCAAATCAATGAAGGTTGATTACCCATAGAGAACACTGATAGAAATCCTAATATCACTTCATTAGCCCATTGATCATTAGGGTAACCTAACAGACATGTGAAAATAGAGATGACTTGCCTAGATGTTTCTGGAAAAATTGAAGTGGAATAAGGTGGATTGGTCCTAGGCAACCTAGAATTCTCAGGTAAAAATGACTCAAAAATTTGGGCTCATTGAGGAAATGTGAGTTTTTCATAAATCTCCATGAGAGAATCAATAGAAAATGGGTGCAAAGGGTCTGGAGGATTGATTTGAATCACTTGACATATAGACTCAGGAGTAATAGGAAGTAATACTTCATTATTTTGGGCGATTACAACCCTCTGACTCGGAAGATATCTCAAATGACACCAGGTAACAAATTCAGGGAAGTTATGGGTCTGGGGAAAAACTAATTGAGGAAGGAAAGACTCCCAAATGCTCAATTCATTATTGGCATCAAGAAACTTCTAGTTTTCCTAATTGTCAAGTTTGCAGAGGTTGAAATCACATTGGGTTTCTAAGATTTTATATTTTGTGTCTACCAAGGGAAGCTCATCTAGGTTAACTATAGTTTGTAATGTAGGGATATCTACCACTAACATTGATTTGTGTTTTGGCGAAGACATTGTAAAATAGGAAATTTCAGGCTGAGGTTGCTAATATTACCAGATAATTGTCAATTACTGGTGTATGAAAATCAACATCTGCATGATTGGTAGAATTCAGAGTTCGAACTGGTGATTCTAGAGCTAGAATGGAAAAACGAAATGAGAAGAGGGATGTGTTTCTTTTTAAAGGAGGGAATTCAAGTGGTTGTAGAACTTATAACCATTTTAGGAGCGTGCAATTAAAGAATTGAATGTTGGTGCGAAAATTTAATGTCTAAACAGGTATATGAAAGTTTCGCGGGAGAAATTAAATGTTTAATGACTAACTTACAGGGGCAAATATGGAGAGGACATGTGGTGAAGTGTGACTGGGTGTGGGAGTGGAGCGAGAGTATAAAGCAATTTTTGGAGGGGGGTGGGAAGTTATTAGCTTTGGAGAGGGGGAGCCTGAAATCGCTGAGGATGCACCATGTATCTTTAGGCGGTAATCTCAATACAACTTTTCGGATCCCCCCCCCGGTTAAACTTCGACGGTGTGGGGGGGGATCCTAAACTCATTCCCCACCATTGATGTGGGTGGGGAAGATATGATCAATATATTTCCAATCAGATTTTATTACTAAATGACAAAATGTCAAATCAACTCTTTATTTGCAAATTAAACCATAATGTTTATGAAAATATGCAAGAAATTAAATAATAATATATAAAAAAACATCATTCATATATATATATATATATAATATATATATATATATATATATCCCATTATTCTTTATTTTGAATACATTTTTTCTTTTCTTTCTTTTCTTATATATATTTTTATTTTATTTTTCTTATTTTTCCATTTTTCATTTTTCTAATAAAACTAAAAAGCTACTATGGTAAAAATAAGTTACAACATAGTTATTTATAACCATTACAACATCTCCCCCATACTAGGTTTTAGATCACCTCTCGACGCAATCAGACATTGAGAGATCAAATCCCTTGAAATGGAGAATTATTTTGAAAAAAGAAAAATATAAAACTTAAAGAAATATTTACAACCTTAAAGAACTAGATCTAAAAGGAGTTCTCACTTAAAAGAACCTTAACCTTTTGAATTCATCATAAATATAGATTTAAAAAAAAATTACATTAATTTAACAAACATTTTCAAAATTATCATGTATGATTTTTCCTCAACTTTCTACCCATTCTTAATTTTCTAACTCTTTCTTAATAAATTAAATAAAAAAATTTGTATAGCATCCACAATATTATAATATAACCAAATTTAATTTACACACATTTCACTATTCCTTACAAATTCTTAATCTCATGCAAATCCATTCATGAAATTAAACGAAATTGTTGTTGTTGATGATGATGATGACGATGATGATGAAGAACATCCACTAAGACCAATATGGTTTTTTGAACCTTAAGAAATTAATAGATTAATTGAGATTCTTTAATATTTTATTTCATTTATGGATGAGAAGGTAGAGAAGTGTTTCGAGGTCACCGTAGTTTTGTTGCCTTAACAAATCAAGAAGGTTGGTAGTATGGAGAAGATTTTGAAAATTAGAATGGATATGAGTAAGTGTTGGACAATCCAAAAAAAAATTCTCTTCATCTTCAACCCTCTTAGAATAAAAAAAGGTGACAAACTCTTTCATCCCAAGGTGTTTTGGGACTTGACTAACACCCTATTTCACTTTGAAGCTCATGAGAATTAGTTCTTATCTTGGAAATGTTCATTTTATTCTTAGCATTGGTTAAGACAAAAAGACAATTATGGTGATGAAGATTGACATTGATCACCTCTTTATAATACGTTAGCTTCCTTTTCTTCCTCTAACTCCTTATCATCCTACAATTTATCCTTATATTTGGAAGTAAAAATATTTGTAATATCATCCTTATTCTCCTAGATGATCTCCTCCTTTATCCCCTATGGTCTAGCCAAGATTTGGCATCCTTATTTCATCCTCGCTTGAGCTAGAGGTGGGGGTTTTGGCTAGAGTTATAAGAAATTTATGGGAACCTCCTGACTTCCATGCATTATAGCTTCTTCTTATACATGAGATACCTAATCATAGCCATGCTTTCAATGGGGGAAAGACTAGTGTCAATCAAGAGGATAAGGCAGGGATCCTTTAATCTTGAGTTTGTAGGTTATAAATTTCTTTTCGGTTAACTCGATCTTCCTCCATGATTCTCTAATATAATGAAACCCCAAACCTCACATCCATATAAAATAACAGGGGTGAAAAGAGTCTCAACGAGGAACATTTTTTTACTCCATACCCAAATATCTATAGACTTACAATTGTTTTCAAGCCCATAATAAGATTTCCAGTATCCAATTATCCTTTTCTCAATGCTATAATTCCTGTTCAGTTGACGTTGAATGTTAATAAATAGATATTTGTATGAAGGAACTTTCTCCAAGTAGTTATTATCATAAATTAAATTATCACAGTTTATCTTTCTGGATTTAATTATCATAACTTTATTCTTATCAGTATTAATAGTCATACCTGTCTTAGAGTAGTACTCTTGGAGGATTCTAAGTTATTTATTGAGATCGTCATGGATCCTAGCTAGAAGAACAAATATGATTAGCATAATGGAGAAGAGTAATGACCATACAAGTGAGCCTAGGGACATCACATCCTGCAGCTTCCAAACACTCTTCTATCTTATCAATGCAAATGCCAAAAAGGGTAGGAGATAGGGGACACCCTTACTTAACTCTTATATTACATTTAATTTCTTTTGACCAAGTCTCAATGGTCCTAAGCTTAGCAATAACATTCTCATATAGCCTAGTCACAATAACTCTTAATTAATGAGGAACCATTATCTCTTCTAGTCTCTTCCACTTCTTATCCCGAAGAAATACGTCGAAAACTTTTCTAATATATCTATATATATATTAGTTTCATTATTGTGACATTCCTTTGGAATGATTCTAAGCATAACAAGATGGTCTATAGTCGAGTAATGTCTCCTAAATCCATCTTTCTCTTTAACTCTTTTATGATGGCTTTTAAGCTAAAGACTAATCTTCTTTTCCAAAATGAGCCCATATAATTTGGCTAAAATGTGGTTAATCATAATGGTCATGTAATTGGAGGGAATGTTTTTATCCCGACTTTTAGTTTTAATGATAGAAATTATATTTTGTTGAAATAATGTTATACGAGTGTCCTAATCCATAATGAGCATCAAAAAACTTACTTCATCGTACATTTTAAGATGTTAAAATTTAAAATATTATAAGAATTAACTAAATTATAACTTTATCTAAAATAATTATTATTGTTACTAAGGATAAAAATAAATAATGTAAGAATACCCAGAGTGAGCAATATCTTCATGCTAAATCTCATCACTTTATAGCCCAAAAACTAGGTGTTCTCAGCACTCTAGCTACTATGGCTTTAAGGGTTTTAGATGAATACCATCTGATGGATGAGAAGACCCATCTCTTAAATGTCTTCAAGAAGAATGGTTATAATAAGTTCCAAGGTTGCTCAGCCTTTTTAAAAGCTAGTCGGGGCCCTGGAACTAAGAAAGAAGTCGAGGTAGCCTCTAGTGTCCAACTTCCCTTTCTCCAAAAGATGACTGACAAGATTGTTAGGATTCTGAAGAAGAAAAAGATTAGCCCCACCTTTAGACTGTTGAAAACCATTTGTAGCTCTTTAATATCTGTTAAAGACCTTATTGATCCCAAATGCATGAAGGGTGTTTGTTAATTCCTTGTTCTTGTGGAACCCCCTACATTGGAGAGACAGGGCGTTCCATTTCACAAAGGATTAAGGAGCACGGAGCGGACCTTAGGCACTATAGAACCCACTCCTCTTCTTTAGCAGAACATGCCAATTAACAAAGCACCATATTTTCTTAGATGATTCTAATACTCTTAATAGGGACAATGGATGGAAGTTAAGCAGCTCATGGGTCCCTTCTCTTTGTTCTTAACGCCCTTGTTTTCCTCCCTCTTTTGTGGTTGGTGTTGTCATGTTCTTTGGCATTTAATTGTATTGTTTTTATTTTTGTTTTTTGTTTTTTGTTAAGAAGACATTATATGAATTGTATAACACTGATTAATTAAAAATATCAAGTTCTTGATTCAAACATGATATCACATATAGGTAAATGGTGATATTATTATTATTATTATTATGGTAATATTATTGTATTTATATATTATTTTTTTACTAATAATATTTTGTATTAATTTCCTTTCTTCTTAGATAATTATAATTTTTCAATCAATTAAAATTATATAATTTATTTATAGAATATAGGATAAAATTAGTAGAAATTAGGAATGCCATAAAATAATATAACTATGAATGAATTATAAAACAATATGAATTGTAAGCAAATTATAAAATAATATATAAAATATCATTGAAGAAATTGTAAAATATTTGGAATAAATTATAAAATAATAGGAATAATTAAGATAGAAGAAGAAATAAATTAATTTAAAATAAAAGTAAAAAATAACTATTGAATAAATTACTTTTTTTCCCTTAATGCTTCTTCTTATTAATTGTTCCTTTGATTGTTGGATAATTATGGTTGCGTCTCTGGGATATATATTAGTGGTTTGTTGATCTTGCTCCTCATCATGGCTGTGATGATGAACCTAGATTGAGGTTCAAAATGTGTCGACCGTAAATTATCCATGTGATTTTCCTAAAGATCTTAAGCATTACATCATGAATCATAGAAGCATCCAATCTGAGAAATAATGTATAAGATAAACATATATACATTAAAAACACGTAACAAGATTTTAAACCATGGACTTGCATATTGCTTTCTCTATATTTTTCTTTACTTGGTTTATTATCATGTTTTGATGTTGGAAAAAATTATTGGTTGTGATATGTGTAGTTATAATACAAATTTTCTCAGTGAAAATTTCTTTTAATTTACAAAATACAATCTGTAATTTTTTATTGTTTAAAATGTAATTTTCAATGCTATATATATTACATAAAGCTAAACATATTAATTGCGCAATTGTTTTTACTTATAATTACTTTACATGAAATTATATTACATTGTATGGAAAATTAAATAAACATACATAGTATATTCATTTTTGTTTTTTATTATAATAAATATTGTTTTTAAATTTAGAAAATAATTTTATTTTTATTTTAACAAAATGCCTATCAACTCCATAATAAATATAAACATAATTACACATCACCATTAATACTGAATTGTAAAATAAACCTCTTAATTTAATAAAATAATTCCCCTCACAAAATTGAACATTTTGAAAATGCCAAAAATTTAATCCAATTAAAAACCATCGTAATCCTCAGCCAAATTTAATAAAATTAAAAACCATCATAATCCTTTTTTTTCAGAATGAAAAAGCTTCATTGTATTATATTGAGACTATATAAAGGTTTCAGATAGTACATAAATCAACTATCAGAAGCTGTAAAAACTTGATTTTGTTGACAAAGACCGAGAACAAAAACTGAATAATGATTCCCCTCCGAAGGGAAGGAAACCATCAGAGCTATTCCAGAAAGCCATCATTCATAAGCAAAATACTAGTCATATATGCATCATATACCACACCTTTTCAGATATGAAAACTAGATCTCAGAGATTACTGGCAATCCATATACCACGACATGTACAAAGATAAAACACAAAAGATGATAAAGAAAATCCTGAACATAACCGAAGGAGAATCGAAATCCAGGGATAGAGAAATCTTGGATAAAACAGGAGGTCTCACCATATATTATCTTCAAGGACTAGGTACCTGTACCTAGAAGCAGACCCTCCTTTGACAGGCAGCCTGCTTGCTGATTCTGAGCACGAAAAATGTGTTGAATGGAGCTGTCTTTCATGAGTCCCCAATAAAACATGATCCTATCCATCCATCCTGCTAGGTGTGGGCTCCTGATGTGGCTCGTTCCCATGACATGATCAATCACAGATTTGGAGTCACAAAAAATTGAAATAGCCTGTATATCAAAAAAGATGCAGAAAGCGAGAAGACCCACTAGAGCCCTCGCCTCAACCATACTATTAGTGTCCTTTCCCCCATTCCAAGAAATAAAATATTGAAGATTCTTGTCCATTATGATGTGAACCCCGCATCCACAAGTGTTTTGTTGCTCAGCACCATCAAAAAACGCTTTTGGGGAATCTGTACGGAGACATTCATTCTCTTTTATGTTGCTTTTTTTCATTTTGGGCTGCTTTTTTGGCAAAGAATCATAGAAGGATATGATATTTTGCAGTATAGACTTAAGAGAGTTCTTTGATTCTTTGACAATTTTGGTATTCCTCCATTTCCAAGCACACCTTAGGAAAATAATAATCATGGGCCTCCAAGAGTCTCTTTTCCCACTCCACCACTCAAAAGCTGCATGAGTTGAAACAAAAACAGTGAGAGGAAAACCATATAAATTTTCCAAAACCTACCAGATTTGCATTGGAAAACATGTGAAAATTGGATTCCTCCTCTGAATCACACATTGTGCATCTACTCGGCCCGTGCCAATTCCTTTTCATCAAATTTTCCCAAGTCAAATTTTTGTTGTGGAACACCAGCCACGAGAAAAATATTAATTTTGGGGGGCATCCTGTCTTCCAAAACAACGTAGGAAAAATCGAGATAGAGTGAGGGGCCTTTGATTCAATCAAATCTGTGTAAATGTCTTTTACTTGAACCAACATGTTTCCTTTTGGCACCGTCCATATCAAATAGTCTACTGTCCTTGAGCAATGAAAACTACAGCTTCTCAGAGTTTCCTTTATGGAGTTCCAAAGCCCATCCAGAGACTTTGGCATGCCAGAGTCAATGGCTTCTTTCCAAAGGGGGATTGGACCTTGCCAGGCTATTATGAGCTTGTCCCAAGTAAAAATACCATTTCTGTGGAAGTAAAAAAGAATCTTCTCAGGAATGGATATGCTCTCCCGGTCACCCAAGATGGGATCAATGCCAATAAGGATTCTGTTGCCAAATTATAATATCCACTTCAGATTCTTTAAAAAATATTACTCAATTTTGCGAAACCTGAGCCAAATATCTGATCCATATATGGCTCCTATCCTTCCTTTCCTAAACTAGTATTCCATGTACCTTCCTTTCATATATTTCTCTTTGATAGTGATGCTCCATGGCCTTCCCTGAATATCCCTCTCCACAGTGACTTGCGAAGGAGTGCTTTACCAAATACCCTCAAATCAAATAATCCCCAACCTCGTAAACTCTTGGGCATAGAGATCTTTTCCATCTTAGAAAGGTGATATTTTTTCTGATATGATTTACCACCCCAAATAAAATTTGCAGATATTTTGTTCATTTTATGGATGATACTTGCTGGAAGGAAAAAAATGTGTGCCCAGTATACAGCCATTTGCGTTATAACAACTTGAGTTAGAATAATTCTACCTGCCAATGATAAGCACTTGTATTCTCAAGTCGAGAGCTTTTTGTAGTACCTATTTATCAGCCACTGCCAGTCCGCTTTAGAGTAATCGTTGGCTTTTAACTGAAAACCCAAATACTTTAAACCATCCTTGATCGGTCTCGGCTCTATTCCAAACAACTCAGAGATCTATTTCACCATTTCCATATTGATGTCATTATGGAAGAGGATAGATTTTTCCTTGTTTATCTGTAACCCTGTAGCGCTTTGGAACCTATTAAGAATGTCATTGAGGCAAATCCACGATACCCTGCAGAGCATTGCAAAAATGAGAACATCATCAACAAATAGGTTGTGTGAGATGTAGTTATTCCTGCAAATCTTAACGGGCCTACACCTATTTTCGGAAACTGCCATGATTATGTGAAGGCTTAGAGAGTTCATTGCCAATATGAATAGAATAGGAGAAAGGAGGCACCCTTAGCGAAGCCCCCTTTCAGCTGGAAAGAAAGGAGAAGGCATACCATTAATAATGACAACATAGTTCACATTTTCGACGCAGGCCATGATCTAGCTAATGGAATTTGATTTTAGGCTGATATTTGCTAATAAACATCTTATGAATCCCCAATCTAAAGAATCATAAGCTCTTTGCAAATCAATTTTCAAAATGGCAGCATCTGATTTTTTTTGAGAGAATAGAAAACAGGCTTTCGTGAGTATTAGCGACAACATCCAAAATATTCCTCCCCTTTTAAAAAGCATGTTGATCCTTTGTAAGAAAGGTGGCCAAAGTCACTTTTATCCTTTCAGCAATAATTTTTGTGATGATTTTGAAAGTTATATTGCATAAGGAGATCGACCTGTAATCTTGAAAGGAAACCGCCTCCTCTTTTTTTGGGATAAGAGCTATTTGAGTGGATGAAGTGAGATGATGAATGCTACATGAAATTCTAGTTGCCTCAACCATCCTCAGTAGGTGTTGCTTGATGATATCAAAGAAATGAATAAAAAATTCTATTGTCCAGCCATCGGGGGCGGGACATTTGTCCTTTTTAAAGGCCTTCATAACACCCAAAAGTTCATCCTCTGTTATAGGCTGAAAGATGCTCTCATTTTTTCCATCATCAAACATTTGAGGAACCAGGTCAATACCGCATAGAATGTCCTGGAACCCACATCCTTCCCTTCTTCTGTATTGGTTTTTAAAATGTCTTACAGCTTCCTTAGAGATATCTCGTTGTGAGACATGATAGCCTCCATGACCATCACTTATTTTCCATATGGTATTTTTCTCGTGCCTGGAATTAGCATACTTATGAAAGAACTTAGTATTCCTGTCACCTTCCTTAAGCCAAGTTATCTTGCTTTTAAGCCTCCAAGAGGCTTCCTCCTGCCTCAAAATGTTCTATTTTTTCCTTTCTAGATCTTTTATTTGGAATCTCATGCTGAAAGAGAGGGAGTTAGCATCCATATTCTTGAAAATACTGTCCAGCTCCCTCTGCGTTTCTTGAAAATTAGCTCTATCCCTCTGTATTTTTTTAAATTGCCAATCTTTGACCACTTTTCTCATGGCAGCCAACTTATCTCTGAAAGTCATAAATGGGGGAGTCATGTCTTTTGCAGATAAATCCTTCCAAGTTTTAGTTATGACTTCATTGAATTCTGGATCTTCCAACCATGTTCTATTGAATTTAAAAGGGTACCCCTTTCTGAAACCATTTTCCTTCCAGCTGAGATAAATTGGTCTATGGTCGGATATAAATGCATTCCCAATGGACGAATGTGGCATTCCCATTTTATCTATAATGCTGCCATGAACAATGAACCGGTCGATCCTTTTAGCAATATACACCTACTCTGTTCTTCCATTATCCCATGTCGGCATCATTTTGGATGCAGCTATATCTACAAAATTTCTGTGTAGAAGTTCATACTTTATGTGATCAACAAGCGGATCTCTCTTCCTACAGTTTCCCCATCATTCTTCTGTGCTTAGTGTTACGTTCAAATCACCTGCAATCATCAGTGATTCAATATCAAAAATTTCTGAGGCAAAAAGTTTATCCCAAAAAGGGATCCTTTTCGTATAAGGGGCATAGGTGTTCAAGATATCAATGGGGCAATCTTTTCCTCTGATAGATACTGAAATGAGGATGCCAGCAAAACACTTGTATGCCTTAGCCCTAATCCAAATAGGGTCCCATAAAACCGCCAACCCACTCGATAGACCCTTGGCCTCTGAAGCTACTAGGAACCATGAGGGGAACATTTTCTTAAAATAGGCTATGGACACATGATTGCTATGCATAGTTTCTTGAATTAAAATTATTTTTGGTTGAGTTGAGTAGAAAAGATACTTTAGCACCAAAAATTTAAGGTCTGCTCCCAGACCTCTAATGTTCATAGATATCATAAAGGTCATTTGGAAGTTTCGCCAGCCACACTTGCTCTAAGAGGCTGAGATTCTGACATATCATAGATGGGAACGTCAGTCAGGGACAGGTTCCTTATACCACTGTCTGCAGCAATTGCCCTCCCCCTAAAATGTCTGTTGCCTCCATTGTGCTTCTTCCTCACTGTTATGTTCTTTGCAGAGTTCGGGCTTATGAATGGAAGGGCAGGATTACAAGGTTTATTAGGTAAATTAATATAATTCTATTTCGTCATGTTGTATAAAGTCCGTGTTTAATGACATTTTTTTTGAAAAAAAATCCACCACTTCACTCCATTAATATTTATTGGGTAAATTAATATAATTGTCTTTTGTCGTGTTGTATAAAGTCCGTGCTCAATGACATTTTTTTCAAAACAAAATCTTGGCGGATTTTTGTTGCGATGCTTTTTTGTTTTTTTCGAATTACGCCACTCCATTAAGATTTATTGGGTAAATTAATATATTTTTCAAAATAAAAATCTGTGCTCATTGACTCATTTTTTTCAAAATAAAAATCTTGGCTGATCTTTGGTGGGATGCTTTTGTTTTTTTCATGTCTAAGTGATGGTTTAAAAAATTATATATCATTTTCAGTGTTAATTTTTGAATAGTTTTTTATCAAGTTGTTGAAATCATATTATGTTATTGAATTGAGGCTTCTGTGATCCATACCAAGTTCATGAGAAAAAAATTCGGTGTAAATCACATGATAAATCATTTGTCGACGTGTTTCGAACCAACGAGTGTGGTTTATCATCAGGGCAAGTCGAAGAATCAGATCTAGGCTGCATGTGAGGACAAGTTGAAGAATCAGATCTAGGTTGCATGTTAAATAGTCAGAGTAGAACCTCCAACGGCTATATTTAACCAGGGAACAGTTATATTTAACTGGTAGGCTAGACCTGTTAACAATTATATTTGACTGGGAAACGGCTAGTCGAACTGGATAAGGGATAGGGATAAAAAAGCATAACTATATTTAAATAATATATTTAAGAAAAATAAATAAATATTTAGTTAGTTAACTAGGTAAAATATTAAATAAATAAATAATTATTAAATTAATAGTAAGTTAGTTATACCCTTATTAAATTAAAAAGGTTTAAATTTTATAATTAAATAGGTTAATGGAAGTTAGTTTAAGAATAATGTAAATAAGGTAACATACTGAATATACATTAAAATATTTCATATTTATTTAAATAAATTTAGTTATTAATAGTAATTTTTATATTTATAATTACTTGATTTGTTGTTAGAAACTATTTCTTAATAAGAATACTTTTTATGTTCCAATTTTTTTTTTTTGAAATAAAATTTATTAGGAATTTACTATCCAATATCATATTATTAATATTATTTTAATTTATTTACTTCTATTTTATTTTATATTTTTTTATATAAATTAATAAGTCATAAAACATATTATCATTTTAAATTTAAGCCTAAATGTAGATTGAATCTCAATATCAAAATAATTATTATTTTTCTTTTCCATAATTAAGTTAAATTTTGTAAATGCATAATTGTTTAAAGTAAATTTAAATAAAAAAGCCTTCTACTATATAAACTAACTCGCTAGAAGAGGATTATCAAGGAAGAAAACAAAGAGGATTAAAGAACTATGGTAAAAGAGAGCAGGTTAAAGGAAAACAAGGGAAAAAAAACCTTCTCAGGGGAAAATATGAGCAACCAAATAAAAGAGGGAGGGGAGGAAGGGAAGGATACATCTAGGATGTGAGGGCAGGGACCCAACAGCTACTTATCTTCCAACCATCCTCCCTATTGAGATTTCTAGGCCTTTTCTCAATTTCAAGGGCTTCCCTAAATTTTCGGTGATGGAACTGCGAAACTCTAGTGATAACATTGGCCTCTTCGATGTAAACATGATGTTTGGTCTTCTCAGCATGCTCTGCTAGTGTGGACAACTTGGTTCAGCTATGTTTAAGGTCAACAGCGTGCTCACTAATCCTCTGATTAATGGAGCGTCCTATCTCACCAATATAGGGGGTCCCACAGGAACAAGGAATAATATAGACACCCTTCATGTCCTTAGGGTCTATAGGATCCTTCAATGAACGGAGGGACTTACGAATGGTGTTAAGGGGTCTAAAGGTTGAGGCAATATTATGTTTCTTAAGAATCCTTGCAATCTTATTGATGGTACCTTGCACAAACGGTAGATGGACCCCTGGGACCCGTTCTTTAGGTTCTCTTCTAATTGATGAATTTTTGGCATCTTTGAGGAAAGCCTTCTGACCTAGGTATTTACTATAACCATTTTCAAGAAAGACATTAAGGAGATGGGATTTCTCTTTCTCAAAGCTCTTATTATCAAAGATCCTTAGGGCACGAGTAGCGAGGGTGTTGAGAATGCCTAATTTCAAAGCCAGGAAATGGTGGGAACTGGCATGAATATACTGCTCTGTATGTGTTTTCTTTCGAAACACTTGGTGGGAGAGGGAACTGTCACTGTTCTTAGAAATAAGAATATCAAGGAAATGGAGACAACCATCCATGGTGAACTTAATGGTTGAGGATTGACTATTGAGATGATCAAAGAAGAGATCTAACTCCTCTTGGCCATGAGAACAGATGACAATAGTGTCATCTACAAATCTCTTCCAAAGTTTAGGTAGGAGGTGGGCCGAGGTCAAGGCCTTGGATTCAAAATCTTCCATAAAAAGATTAGCAAAAAAAAAATGGAACATAAAAAGATTATTCTTATTAAGAAATAGTTCTAACAACAATCAGGTAATTAAATATAAAACTTACTATTAATTAACTAAATATTTAAATAAATATGAAATATTTAATGTATATTTCATATGTTACCTTATTTACATTATCTTAAACTAACTTCGCATTAACTATTTAATTATATAAATTTAAACTTTTTAATTTAAAAGGGTATAAACAAACTACTATTAATTAATAATTATTTATTTATTTAATATTTTACCTAGTTAACTAAATATTTTATTTATTTTTCTTAAATATATTATTTAAATATAGTTATGCTTTCCTATCCGTGTCCCTTATCCAGTTCGACTAGTCGTTTCCCAATCAAATATAGTTGTTAGCAGGTCTAGCCTACCAGTTAAATATAACCGTTGCCTAGTCAAATATAGTCATTGGAGGTTCTGCTCTGACTATTTAACATGTAGCCTAGATCTGATTCTTCAACTTGTCCTGATGATGAACCATACTGGTTGGTTCGAAAAGCGTCGAACAAATGATTTATCATGTGATTTATGCCGAAATTTTTTTTCTCATGAACATCATATTACGTTATCAAGTCAAAGAATATTTTTTTAATATTATATTATTTATAATGGTTTTATATTATTGTTTGAATAGCTTTTTATCAAGTTGATTAAATTATATCATGTTATCAAATCGAAGAATATTTTTTTAATATTGTATTATTTATAATTGTTTTATATATTATTGTTATATATAATAATAATATAATATATATATATATATTATATAATATAGATATAGATAGATATATATAGATATATTTGTCATAAAAAAGTTGAAAAGTTGAGTTTGGAGTATATTCTAAAACTGTTTTTGCTTGGTTAAGAGCTCGTCTTTTTCGGACGCAAGGACATAAGGAAACAGGTTAACAGCCCAAGACCTAGAGGTATCTCGCAGGAGTGAAAGTTTGCCCCTTATTCTAGGTGGCTTGGTGGTGGGGTGGTTTTCGTTGATTAAGGGGGATGAGTCAGCCTGCATTCGCCAACCTAGCCTACATTCGCTGTTAGCAGCCTCGCCAGCCTACATTTGCGGTTAGCAGCCAGTATGGAATGCTTTCAAATAAAAAATAAAATAGAAATAAAAAAAATTCCAGTTTAAAAAACAAATAATTATTATGTTTATTTAAGACAAAATATTAAAACCGTTTTTTTCAATTTAAAAAATGAATAATTAATATGTTTATTTACATCGTGTGAGTGTTTTTATTATTTTATGATAGTAGATGCTTTCTCATTCTACTTTTATGACGTAGAATAAATATTTGATTATTAATATGAAGTTTTAGGTGTAAGGAAATTATCTTAAGTTAAATCATAGATAATTGTTTGAGTTCAAATGTAAAATTTTAAAGGAGTATCCTTGCTTATTTTAAAGTGAAAGTTCATATAATTATTTAAAAGCAACTAATTTTTTAGTTTCATTTTCCACTGTAATATGAAAAAAATAGTGATGATAATTTGACTTAACATTAGGATGTTAAATAAGATAATTATACTTAACACTAGCATACTAATTAGGGAATTAATGGTTCTATATAACTTCATAAGCACACTAAGGCATTGTAGTATATTGATTAATGTGTGTTTAGTGGTTTGAAAGAACAATTGATTTAGGTGCTTTATCACTTGTTTCATGGTCATATAAGAAGGTAGGCTACACATTCTTATTGATGTAGATGTATTTTAAGTCATTTTTTATCTTGTCTTGAAGATGTGGAAGAGATTATTATTTTTTTGTTAATGTTATCTATAAGTTGGAATATGATTATCTTATATGGCCTTCCACATTAAGGTTATAATCTATTTGTTCAAATAATATGGATTATGTTGAAAATCTCTCTTTGTAAAAATATAAATCTATTTTAAGATTTATAAAATATTTTGAAAACAAAATTTCTTAAAGAAAATTTCCATTCATAAACTAAATTTATACTTTTTAACAAAATTCTTACTGACAAAATACCCTTTATCCATTTTTTAAAAGATAAATAAACAATACATCAATTATAAATAAACAAACAATACATCAAAAAATTAAAATTGTTAATTGTTTGTGTAGAACATACAACTCTATGTCTTTGAATTTGCCTAAATGAAATTGTGGTTACTAATAAATATGCAATTGAAACATCTATATCAAATTATAAATAAACCAACAGTACATAAAAAAAAGAAAGTGGTTGATAGTTTGTGCGTAGCATGCAATTCTATATCTTTGAATCTAGTTCAATGGAATTGTAATGGTTAATGAAATGCAATTGGAACATATATCTCACTAAATGATGAATGTTGATCACGTAAAGGCATCTTGTCCATCTATCTCACTAATTGAAATGTTGATCATGTGAAGACATCTTGTCCATAATAATATGATTGGAGATAATTGTGGTTATTCATAAAAGTGAAATCATACACAAAGAAACAAAATCAAGTTGGTCGTGTATGAAAATTATATTTTAAATCAATCACTTTCAAAACTAAAGTTAAGGATGGACATGTACAATCCTAATTTAAAGGCTTGAGATTAATGTTTTGAGGATCATCATGGACACAAGGTCATAATTCAAAGGTTTGGAAACAATGGTTTGAGGATTGTCCATTATTTGAGAAATAATTTGTGAATATTTATTCTAAATTTCACTAGGAAAATTTGATCCATCTTAATTTACAATTTATAATCTCAAGCATTCTAAAGGACAAACTTAGAACAATAACACACCTTTAAATCCATTTAGATAACTGAAATGACAATTTTACATAGAGCAAAGTGTAGTTTTAACAATTCTGTATGTGTTGAATTCTAACAAATGCAAATTGATTTGAGGGCTTCATATCAAAAAGTTTGTGTATCAATTGGAGGTGAAGGTAAAATATATTATATAATTGCAAGTTTGTAATTGTTATTAAATGTGATAGAAATCCAAGGGCTGAAGGGATTTTCTTTGGCTTCAAAGGAAAACTAGAATTAGGTTTTGCATGAGGATTAGGTTTCGTTACCAAAAAAATCATAGAGGTTTTCACATCATTTCAAGGATTGCATTTGGTAATGTCACATGTGTTAAAAAATGATAGTGATTGGAGACTTCTCAATTATCATTATATTTCTTTTGCAATGCTTTACTCCTTAAAACACTAGACTCAACTAATTGGTAGAATAGATATTTAAAACGTGTAAAAACATTTCAATCCATTTCCATCTTTCAATTAAAATAATCTAATAATATGAGGTAAATTGCCTTGCAAACATCGTAGCACATTTGAATGAGGGGTTAATAAGGTTGATAAGGTGGAGGCACCAACTTTGATGTTGCTCTCATAATAATATAGTTCATTAAGGATGCATTGGCCTCCTTTCATCAATGTTTATTCATGTAAGATCAAAACGGGGCATAATTAAAATCTATCCTCTCACCCAAGTCTTAATGTATTTTGGTTGCATTGCTCTGAAATGTGAATTATCCATAACCAATACTTATTTTTGTGTATGGTTTAATCCTATCATTTTTAGAGTGTTTTGGTGGATATTTCTCCCATTCCTTTTGGAATTTGACTCTAGCATTTCAATGCCAAACGACTGGGCTTTTGTTGAAGGAATAAGTCTCTTTTTCAGGTGTTAGGTGTCTCAAGAAGGGTTGGTTGACCTATTGGTTTGATATTTTCTCCTTGCAATGTCTCCCAAGGCTCAATGTTGAAATTTCCAATGTTTGATCTATAAACTAGCCCATGTAAAGAGGCAAATGTGATGTTGTGAGATGGGAACTTCAAGGGCATGACAAAAGGTGACAAAGTTCACATTTTATTGGAGTTGTTGGCACGAGAAGTGGGAGGGGAATTTTCTGGTGGAGGCACAATAAACATATTGACATATGATCCAGACTCATGTTTAGATTACTCTTGACTCAAAAGGAATAAAGAGTGAAAATACATCACACAAAGTTAGGGTGATAAATTTATGGAGCTAAATTTGACTTTGGGGTTAGTTGTTTCTTTTGCTAATATATTAGACAACATCTTAAACCATATTCCAGAAGTGCCATAGTCCCACCCTCAAGCTTCTAGTATGATGGAAAATTCAACTTTGCATGTCATCCTCGAAATCATGGAAAATAAGAACTTGACAATCAAAGTTGAAGCAACACACCATACGCTCTATCCTTGCATGGTAAAGCATGAAGTAGGGTTTGTTGAATTTTCACTTATACATGGTAAAGCACGAGGAAAAATTTGTTGAAAATGACAACATTACTATAGGTTTTTATTAATTTGAGGTGAGATTAATGCAAGAGACACCTATCATGTCACCAAATTTAAAATTTAGATATAATAGATAATTATGTCTATTTTTTTAAAATTTGAACATAACAATTTCAAACTTAAAATTACATTATAATTCTTATTAACTAATAAACCTTTTCTAATACAAAATTACTTATTATTGTTTTAAAAATTTAAAATAATAATTCATATCAACATTATATTTAACCTCAAATACGGATCATAAATCCAAATCATTTGCCATAAATAAAATGGATTTATCTCTTTCTCAATAATAAATATATCCGACTTAAAAAATTGCTAAAGGTCAAAATTATTCATTATCGTTAAAAGGTTAAAGACCTAATTGACAATAACATGATATTTAACCCCAATCCCCATAATAAAACTGAGCTGTTTTTGACGTGAATAAATAAATCCAAAGCGAAAGTGTGAACATCATCATGATAGAAAGCAGACGGGACGTGAGTAGGTAGGGTGGTCGATAATATGTGGAGCCTGTAACTCTGTCCGTTGAAGTCCATGTAGCTGTAGCTTTGACTGTCGTCTGTGACGCTGCAGCTGTGATAATGTGAAAGCATGGTAACGATGATAATGTGAAGGCATAGTAACAATAATAATGCCTACATATATTCACAAGCCCCACAGATCATAAAAGTGACTTTATTGGTCTGCCCAGTAATTTTAATAGAAAAAATAAATCACAACCATGATGTGATTTCCACACACAATATTATAAAATTTATAGAACCAAAGAAGCTCATCACACCTCAATTTTGCATTTCTTAAAGTTAAAAAAAAAAAAAAAAATTCTATGGTGGTTACCATAAAATTAATGAGAAATGTTAGTATTCCCATGCATTATTTCTAATGCATTATTTTCTTTCAGAGACCTCGACATTGCAGTGTTTTCAAATGGTTATAGCTAGTGTGAGTAGACATATTTTTCCTCTATATTGTAATAGATATACGCAACGCCAATGACTGAACTGTGGTTTTTCTTAACAGCGAGCGAGATTTTTGGGATAAGCAGGATGGTTACCTCAGCGGGTCTAACTGCGGGATAGTTTTATAATGGCTATTGGCCTCTAATATAGGGTCTATGGGTGAATAGATTATTGTTTGTTTTTGTGGAACGCTCGTTGATTATTCCGCAAACACCGTTCATTCTCTGCAACTTTCTTTCCCTTGGTCATACGGTGGTCAGGTTATTTGTCGGTTACTATGGTTGAAGAAGACCTCGTGGATTACGAGGAGGACCCCATACCAGAACAAGAGATTTGGGCTCACCAAACAGCCCCGGTTATGGACCCCTGGCAGAAGAAACCATTTCGGTCGACAACTATAGTTCAACCGCCACAACACCCGCCTTTCTTCGGAAAAAGGTAGCATCCGATTGTCAATGTTGAGGATTTACTGGTTTTGGAATGCCCCCCCCCCTCTCCCAGGCCACGCTGAATCTCCTTGGCACTAGTCTTCAGGCATCCACTACTTTTGACTCCCCCTTGCCATATCCCCCGCAGAAGCCCCCACCTTACCCTTCGCAACACTCCTTGCCTATGAACCCTCCCTCCATCTCGTTGGCTCTGGCTGGCCCTTCCAATCTCCCGTGCCCTGCACTATCATACATACATCCAGGCTCTTGCAGTGTTAACCTTCATTCCCCGATATGCTCGGGTTACTTCAGTTCTCCTATACTGAATGCTCGACCTGCTCTATCAGCCCAGCATAGCTCCTCGAAACCGTGCAAGAACTCACTTAAAGACTATCCTATGGGTCGGCGCACGAACAAGCTGAAAAAGGGCTAGTGTCTCAGAGCTGTGGACACTGATATTAACCTCACTTTTGGTGAAGACATACAAATGGCGGATGTTATGGACACAGCGAGGAAAGTACTTGTTGGTCGTGTTAGAGGTCGGAACTATACGGTGGAAAGATTGCGTCAATGGACTGTGGAGATTTGGGGTTCCCTCCTGAAGGAACTTCCTATTATAAGGGTTTTGGCCAGAGGTTGCTTCGCTCTCCACTTCCATAGGGAGGAGTACACGGAATGGATATTAGCACGATACTGGCATATTGAGCTAGTGCCAGTCCTTTTGAAGAGATGGGATCCTCTATTTGATCCATAGCATGAACAACTTGGAGCAGGGCCTATTTGGGTCAGACTTCCTGGTTTACCTATTCAGTTTTGGACCCCACAAGTGTTCAAACGTATTGGAGATGCACTGGGAACTTACCTTGAGCATGACCAGTCCTAGAAAAAAACTAGCATTATGACTATGGCAAGGATCTTAGTACATCTTGACACCAGGGCAGGGCTTGAAGAAAAAATCACTCTACACAGGAGGCATTTCTCACGCAAACAACTTCTGGACTATGAAGGAGTCCCATTTCCTTGTAGGAGGTGTTACAAAGTGGGTCACCTATACAAGGATTGCCCATTACATTCTTCGGTGACCACGGAAAACTCGAGGGGGATGAAGCAACAGACTTCTGAAGAGAAAAATAAGGGAGAATTGAAACAAGGAGAGGCACAAACAGAGGCAATGATGGGAGCTACAAAGAAGGCAAGAATCCGTCGAAAAGTAACAACCTCACCTCCTCGGACACGCTCCAAATCAGTAGTGAATGCTCCTTCTCTCCCGGCTAATGAGTATTTTCCCATAACCTCTGTACATTTTTTAGATGTTATGTTTACTGCTCTTCATACATTTTTGCATCCCCCCTCCTTAGCTCATTGCTCTATCCCCTCCATCCCATGCTCCATTTCTCCTCTACCCCCTACATTCTCCACTACTCCTATCTCCCTCAGGGATTTTTCCACTCCCCCTACACACACTTCCTCCCCATCTGGGATGGGATCCCATCCCTACAACCTTTGATCCAGAGTTTGACCTAAGCTTTTAAGGTTGTGCGTCTCCCTCGGTCAGTACAAGAAATATAAACTTGCCATAGGACGCCCATCCAAGATCAAATCAGCCATCAAGTCAGTAGTGGTAGATGTCACAAGGGGCCGACAATATACCATTGAAAGGGCGCTTAGAGCAATTGAGCCCTCTGCTCCTGTATCCCCATGATTTGGCTCTCCTACAATTGCAGGGGATTAGCCAACCCCAGGAAGAGATTGGCTCTCAAGCGGCTGGTACAGGATACCAAATGTGACATCCTTTTCCTTCAGGAAACCCTGGGAACAACTGACAACATTACGAGAACCCTCTACTCTATTCTATCGGGCTGGGTATTTCAGGGTTTGGATGCCAATGGAAAATCCGGTGGTCTTGCAATTGGCATTGATCCCAAAGCTGTCAAGCTCATAGCATCTTGGGGTGGGTGGGGTTTCATCAGAATGGACATATTTGTGCGGGAGCTCAAACTCCTGTTAAAAGTGATCAACATTTATGCCCCTAACGAGAACAGAATGGAATTTTGGCTCAATTTGTTGGAACATAATCTTGCTTCAAATATCACCATTATTGGGGGGATTTAAACTTTTCTTTGGGAATGGAAGAATCCTGGGGTCATCATGCACAAATTGACCCTATTTTGGATCAGATGAGTACACTACTAGACTCCTAAAAATTAGTTGATGTTCCCATGAGCAAGAAAGTGCCCACATGGCATAATAGGAGGATGGGGGAGGATACACTGGGTCGGACTCGTCGGAGATTGGACAGGTTCTTAATCCATGAAGATCTCCTATGTAGCCTACCCCTATATAGAAAATGGGTTGGCACTGGGGGATTTTCTGATCATCTCCCCATACTTCTTCCAATTACAGGACCAACCAAAAAAACTTGCTCCCCCTACAAATTCTTTACTGGTCACCGAAAAGATCCTGAATTTATCAATCTCGTGACTGAGTTCCAGAGAACTCAACCTCCGCTCAGGGAACAGAAGATGGCTGCAGATTTCTGTATGCGACTCAAAACTCTCAGGACTATGACAGAGGAATGGTCGAGAAGGAAGAAATTGAGAGATGAACAACAACTTATTGACATTGAATTATAGATTGCACAGCTAACAGATGAACAGGGGCTTGGTTTCTTATCGGATGATACTAAAATACATCTGAATAATCTAGAGAATCAAAAGATTAAGATGCTACTTGAAAAAGAGGAACAATGGAGGTTGAAAAGTAGAGCCATCTGGCTACAAGCGGGAGATAGTAATACAAAGTTCTTCTACAACTTTGCTAACGGTAGAAAGGCCACCAACACTATCTGGCAGCTGCCCTCTGAGCCAGATGGATGGGCCTCTACTCACCTTCAATTAGCCAGGTTGGGGAATACACATTTCAAAAGCCAATTTACAGCGCCGAAAGTCATCAATCTCTTGGACATCATAAACTTGGTAGGTCATTTTCCAAGGTTTGTGGAACCAGATGCTGTTGAGGATTTGATACAACTGGTCACCATGGAGGAACTGGAAGGAACTCTAAAGTGGTTCAAGAAAGACAAGAGTCCAGGCCCGGACGGATGGCCGATGGAGTTCTACTCGGCTTTCCTAGAGTTGTTGGGATAGGATCTGCTGGCGGTCATTGAAGAAAGCAGAATCATTGGACATATCCATCCCCCCATAAACTTCACCTACTTGGCCTTGATTCCTAAGACTGATTCACCTGCCTCTTTCAATGACTTCAGGCCTATATCCCTTTTCAACTTCCTGTACAAAATCATTTCTAAAATCATTGCTAATCGCATTAAGGCTATTTATCTAACCGCATTTCCCAGGAGCAATTTGCTTTCCTCCACCATCATCATATTTAGAATGCCATCAGCATGGCCCAGGAAGCCCTACACTCCATCAAACACAAAAGCCTCAAGGGAATCACCCTCAAGATAGATATGTCAAAGGCCTTTGACAAAGTGAATTGGCTTTATATCAAAATGATCCTCACACATTTGGGATTTCCCCCTGCCCTCAACAACTGGATCATGGGGTGCATCTCCACTGTTTCTTTTGCTATTCTCATAAATGGATTGGCAACTCCATCCTTCAATATTGATAGAGGGATAAGGCAGGGATGCCCTTTATCACCACTTCTTTTCTTATTAATCATGGAAGGACTGAGCAGACTCATTGCAACAGAAAAAAGAAGTGGG
The DNA here is from genome assembly GCA_000404065.3 of Pinus taeda. Taxonomy (NCBI): domain Eukaryota; kingdom Viridiplantae; phylum Streptophyta; class Pinopsida; order Pinales; family Pinaceae; genus Pinus; species Pinus taeda. Next base: position 26,737 of record APFE031530232.1, on the reverse strand, counting down.
GGCCTTCATGGCATAAAAATCATGGAGCAATTCTATCTGACACATCTGCTATTTGTAGATGACATATTGATTTTCTTGAATGGGAGTGTCCATGACACTACTTCACTGAATGAGATCGTGAACCTATTCTGCAGAGCAACGGGAATTGAGATAAACTGAGAAAAATCCACCATATCCCTATCTGATTGTACTCTACAGGAATCACAGCTAGCCTTACAAAAATTTCCTTTCCAAGATACCGTTTTGATGGGGGAACTCAAATATCTGAGCTTCAGACTAAAACTGGATGGATACAAGATTGCTAATTGGACCTGGCTCATCACAAAAGTGGAAAAGAGAATAAGTTGTTGGTGTCGAAGGTTCCTCTCTAGTGTTGGCAGACTTATCCTCATCAAATATGTCCTCGAAGCCACCCCGGTGAACTGGATGTCACTTGCCCGTATACCAAGAGGGATCCTTCACAAAATTCAACAAATTTGTTGCAAATTCCTCTGGAATGCAGAAAAGGAGGGTGAACGCTTCGCCTGGGTAAAATGGACCAAAATTGCTACTCCTAAGAAGTGGGGAGGGTGGGGACTAAAATTACTCCCGGCTTTCGCTCAAGCCTTGGTAGCCAAACAGAGCTGGCTACTACTTAAACAAAATAGTCTTTGGGCTGAAGTTATACTACACAAATATATCTAGCCGTCGACTATTACTGACTGGATTAGAAGCCCATCTTGGAACAAGAAGGGAATTTCAGCTATATTGAGGGATATAATCAATTCTATGCCCATTATTAAGGATGGTTTACTATGGAAAATTGGTAATGGAGCCTCAGTCCAAATTGGTATTGATCCATGGCCGGGTAGTGGAAATTCTCATCAATTACCAGATGTATTGATACATCATCTTAACAACAGGGGCATAAAGTTCCTTGGACAGATAGGGGATCAGCAGAATATAACATTTCATACACAAGAATGGCTGACTGAACAGAAATGGCACATACGAAACACATGTCAGATTAAAGAATGTAGACGATGAACTAATTTGGGCACACTGAAAATATGGACATTACACACCGAAACAGGGCTATGATATAATCATTACAGATAGAAAACCAGAGGTCTTCAGAAGCTGGTGGGAAACCTTATGGAAACTAAAAGCTCCTCCACGTACCAGATTGCTAATGTGGAACATATTAGTAAATAAGATCCCCACCAGATCCTATCTGAAAAGAAGGGCATTTTTGGGTCCTACCCAATGTGTACTATGCCTCCAAGAAGAATAAATGACCCATCACCTTTTCCTCACTTGCCCAACCACCAGGAGCATTTGGACACAGGTCCTTCAAACACTAAATTTGACTATGAACTGGCAGGGGGCAGATATTATTACATCTTGGGAATATTGGTGGAGTACATCGGCTGTGGATAAATCTAGGAACCTCCCACTACTTGTTTCTTGGTACATATAGTTCAAGAGGAATACCAAAATCTTTGAAGATAAATCGGTTAACTAGAACCTTCTCCCTCCACAAATCTGTGCTGATTTTGCAGAAATTCCAAATAAGGACAGCCAAGAGAGACCTAGAATCATTCGGCATGAACAGATTAAAATAACAATACTGTGGGCCTATTTTGATGGGGCTGCCCAATAGCATGGGTGTGGCGGTGGCATTTGTTTCTACCTATCTGAAAATCACTACTTTCAGATTAACATGGGACTGGGACCGGGCACAAATAACCATGCTGAATTGATAAGGCTACGCCATCTTTTATACTTTGCCATTATGAAACAATGCCGAAATATACAAATTTATGGAGATTCAAAGAATGTGACTGATTGGTTTAACAACACAGCTATTTGTTCTGCATACTATTTGAGAAATATTTTGGAAGAAATTGTTTCTTTCAAAACATTCTTTGACCAGATATTTGTTTCTCACAACTACAGGGAAAGAAATGAAATTGCTGATAGGCTATCGAAAGAAGCGACGCATCGTCCTCTAGGAGAGTGGATGATCACTGAACATACACCTGCAGAGACTTATCAGTATTTTCACAGGCCATATATGGATGGGGCAATTTAGAGGGGCAACGTCCTCTAATTTTCACAGCTATATGATTTTGAACCTTTATTTTGATTTTGCTATGTATATAATAGCATGTAAATATGGACATCTACACCTGTGTGGGTGAATTTTTTGAACTATATATTGTGGTCTATGAACCAGTATTGTACACCCTTTGGGTTTTATTGTTTTTACTAGTTTTTGACAGTGGCAAAGAGCCACAGTTACAGCATATGCCTTCGGGCATCCACAACATGTAATTTCTCCTTTTGAAATTATGAATTTTCTATTACGGAAAAAAGATATATGAAACACCACTCCCATTATTATATATATGAAATATTTTTAGTTTTTTATGTAATAATAGAATATTAAAATATCTCTCTTGTAGAGGGATTTTAATTTTGTAATATGTTTTGCTTCTATTTTGGTATCAAAGCTTATGTTTAGAGTGAGAGATATTAGAAAGAAAGAGATAGCCTCCATCCATCCTTGCCAATATGGTGAAGGTACTTTGAGAATATATTATCATTGGTGTTAAGAATAATTAAGATACATATTGAGTGTTTAAGAAAAGGTGTCATGACAATGGGAAGATGATGCTTGCCATTCCTAAAAGATCCATTATCAATTGCTACATTAAAATATACCAAAGGAAAAAATGTTTAAATATCCATGAAATAAGAGATTGTAAAAACACAGATCATGAGGTAATTGTTGTTGGTGTTGAGAAGAATTGAGATAGGAATTGAGGGTTTAAGCAAAGGTATCACAACTATGAGAAGATGATGCCCATGATTCATAAAAGAGCCATCATCAATTGCTAGGTTAAAAGATGTCAAGGGAAAAAATGTTCAAATATCCATGAAAAAAGAGATTGTTAAAAAAAAAGAGCATGAGGTAACTTTTTCATGGTAAATTTCATGGAAAAATATGCTTTAAGTCTAACCAAGAGATCATTAAAAACTCAAGCAAGAGGTGACTTTTTCATGATAAATTTTATTTTGTTTGTTCTCCTTTACTTATATTGTATTGAGAATTTTGGTGGTAACTCATTAGTAAGTGGTTAAATACAATTTTAAAAATAAGATAATATTAGAGAGATAAAAAAATATTATTTATTAAGTTCATAAGATGGAAATTCCATTGGAGAATTCATATGTAAATGAACCAACCTTGAAGCTAGATGAGGAAACTATGCAAATTGGAATTTTAAGATGCATCATTTAATCGAAGCGAATATATTTGGGTAATCACATCTGAAGAAGAAGTAGAACCAATAGCTATGTTAACCTCAGTTTAGAAATTGGAGTGATGAGACACCAAAACAAAGGTGTTAACACTCCCTCCCACCCCCTTGCACTTTGTTTGGTTGTGGGAGGTGTTACCTATTGAATTGACTTGACCTCCAAGGTCTATTGTGAAGATGGGGTCACAAAAATCATCTTTTTACAACTTATTTAAATATCAAAACTAATGCCACCATTCTGTTAATCTCATTGAGAAATTTTTTGGCAATATAAATTTTATCTCAATTTGTCTCCTAGTTTGAAATTTATGCCCTCTTGAAGTTTGGTAAATCAAATTAGACCACATCAGCATTGAATGCCGCATGGCATCCAAGTCCACATGGAACTACCACATCATTAATACATCATTTCATGTAACCTTGTATTGTTATGTGGCATACAGATGGCTACTGCCACATCATCTAAAGTACGAGGCCCACAGGGTCCTCCTCTTTGCGTTTGTGGGACTTTCCTTGTTATATGCATTTTGTCCCGTATCCTAATTTTGGTGGGTGTCCTTAAACACACATCACATTAGGCTAGCACAACACTCCATTTTCCATTCTCGTCTCCCCTTGTTGATAAGTCTTCAAAACTAGGTAGTAGGCAATGAGCGTTGTTTGAGAGTCCATGTCAGAACGAGGTCCACGCCATATTACTCGAGTAAATTACCACCCCAAGCATTAAGTGTGAACCAAGAGAGGAGAGCAGTGGGTAGTGAGTGGTGGTAGGTTTTATGTGCCAAAGGCCCCTAACAAAAACTTGAAGCATTTTTTATTAAGGGTGAGTTCTAGTTTCAGACCCCCCAAGTTAACTCACAGTAGGTTAAGGATGGTTCTTGGGTAAATAAGAATTGTAGATCGATTATGCACTACAAACGCCCTAACACAACATATTAATCCTTTAACAAATGCCCACAAAGGAATTTCCAATGCTAGAAACTGAACCTATTAACCCACGACAGACCCTGGGGGGCCAAAGTGAACCTAGGTTGTTGATCTGCACTGTTGCAATAAGGCTAACCATTAATAGAGATAACAATGGGTGGTACCGTGAATTGGTAGCTTAACAGAAACAAATTTCCTCATCGATTATCAGCTTCATCTACTGCCATTTCTCGATTGTGAAATAAAACACAACAATAACATCAATAGGCACTAGGTGGTCTCATCACTTAGTGGACTCGAAAAAAAATATTTATTCCTGATGGTTGCCCATTCCATCGGTCATCATCATTTGATTGTGAAACACAACACAACGATATCACCGATGGTTGGTCCTAGCTTAGAAAACTTGACAAATAGAAATATTCTCGACCGTTTTTATCACTGAACCACTGTCACCACCTGCTCCATGTTACGTTGTGTATGTGTTACAATGGTGAGTGGTGGAAGTTAAGTAGTAGAGCAGAATTCCATTGGGCCAAGGTTCCATCCTAGACCTACTCTCAACCCCTTCCATGTTTAGATCCTCACATGACCAGATGCATTCCATATTAAGAGAAAGATATTCGGCCTGGATATGATGTCACTTAAGAATACAATTTGATCCTGGATAAGATATGGATTCCTACTAAAACATTGAAGGAAGATAAATTCAAGGAAGTTCACTAGAGTTTTTTGAAGACTAGGGAATCTGCCTAGAGCATCAATTTTGTGAGATAATGTCCAAGTCCCAAGAACCATCCTTCTAAGGCACTGAGCCATGCCCAAAGTTCTGTAGAACCCAATTTACATTAGATCCTAAAAAAGAAAAACATGGCTCTAAAGGAAAATTGGCGCAAGTTCAAGTATTTTAACTATACTAGCTATTATAGAATTAGGCAGTTTCTTCAGTGAGATAGTCTACAATCCTTAAGTATGACAATGAGTTTCCCAATTCATAAACATGTCAAATAATTAAAAACAAATGTAATAATAGGTTAATCGTGTGATCTCAGACAATTAATCACATTCATATAAGTAACCCTGCAATCCTGAATATGATAACAATCACACAACGCCATGAGTTTGATATAACCATAGAAATGTATGTGACAATGTGTACAAAATGAATCACGTAGTGGGTTCTATAACCTTTAATGAATAGTACCAAACCATAAATCAACCAATAACATACTAGGGAAATTCATCATTCGTATTTCTAACAGATATAGCTCATTATACTTATATGAATAGCTTGAAATAGTTGGAAACTAAAGGAGGGACATCCACTCTCCACCCAACCATAGGAAATATATACTGCAATCTCTCTTGCAACTGACCACCCTCAAGCCAGATCCAAAGTCCAAGGAGATGCTTTCATAAGGGCAATTTCTCACCAATGGTGTAGTCAAATACTTAGGATATGGAGTTTGTTATCTAAGTGAGTCATCAACTACTCTTTGGAAGTAGGCACCCTAGTGACTCACTTAATCTCCAAGCTTCAAACACAAGGATTCACCCAAATTCAAGGAAGAGATGTGTTTTCTAGTTTTTGAGGATTGAATCCACTATATTGGTAGTTTAATAGCCAATTGGAAAGAACTTAGTGGTTCATCAATTACCAAGAAAGTATTAAGTGGTGCATCAACCAAGTTAAGAATCCAATGGTGTAGTCAATGGTTGAACAAGAAATTAATGGTTCATCATCCAAAGGAAAGCACTAAGTAGTTCATTATCCAAACTGCAAGAACTAAGTGGTTCATTAGCTAGAGGAAAACACTCAGTGGTTAAATTTCAATCCTTAAACTATACATTGGAAACATTGGCTCACAAAAGGATTTTAGTGACCTCAAGCATAGTTAAATTAGTTAAAACCCATTGTAACACTCCCTCCCACCCCCGTAGGATTAATCCCAACTAAATAGGAGGTGTTACCTTCAACTAACCCAACCTCCATGGTTTCATTATGGAAATGGGTTTACAAAATTCCTTTTCAACCAAAATGTGCGGAAATCACTTTGGATAACACCATTGCATTGAGATTGTTAAGAGCTTTCCAAAAATATTTAACCTTTATCTCAATTTGACCTATGGATTGAAAGTTATGCCCATTTGAAGTTTGGACCCCATAATCCTTCCACATTAGCAAGGATTTTCCACGTCACACTCACATGGCACTTCTTCCTCATGTGAAGTCCACTGTGGAAACGCCATGTCACAACGCTTTTACTATCGCACCCTACATTAGTTGTTAAGAATTACACCCATAAATCCTCCACGACACGGCATACATTTTGGCATCAATTGTCAATGAAATTTTTGTCCCATGGCTTATGTCCCCTTTGCGTTCCCTGGTATAATTAGACAAAACGTACCTCCACAACCCCAAGCTTCACAGTGATGTGGCTTCTAGCCATGGGAGCTACCTTAATAACACAAGATAAAACTCACAAAACTCTATAAATTTTCATAAACTTCAAATGATAGGTTGTAAGCCTTAAGAATCAATGCAATCTCTTTACTTTGGGATAGGGCCAATCTTGCATGGAAATGACCATATGAAGATGGATAGTTCACATACCAAATTGGTGACATGGTTGTGATGGGTCATTCTTTTGAAAAGGAAAAATACCAGGGTGGACACATTATTTATAGATATTTTATGCCTGAATATATATCTTGCCAATACATTCATCTAGTCATAGCAGCTTAAATCAGTCTCACATAAATTAAAGTGAAGGAAGGTGAACCAAGGAGATGGAAGATGACAGAATCTGACCATGAACACATTATGGAGACTTGCATTCCTATCACCCACTGGCTAGATGAGTAGAAGAAGTGATGTAGGTGCATAGGTTGAGCACGAAAATTGACGAAGTCTAGATAAGAGCTTACCAATGTGATTAGATGGCCACATGGTAATGTTGGGAGGAAATTTTATGTTTTGTAAGAAATTGTAAATATTTAAATTAGGAAGTGAGTTTTGATTTTTATTAGAATAAGTTGTAGAAGGTATTTTCTGATGTAAAGTTTAGTTTTCATTTTCCCTTTTTCTGTGTAGAAGGGGAATCAATTCACATTGTGTGACTCTTGGTTATCATAGTCTGTTCCTTTTGGGAAACAATAAAAAGAAAGAGTGTTTGAGAAGAAGAGGTGAGAAGAGAAGCTCCTTGGTGAGGAGAAGAGAGAGGGAGAGAAGAGAGGAATGCATTGTTTCTCTGTGAAACTATAATCCCAAGTTTGTAGACTCGCCTGTACTTTCTAATATGTGTGAACAGGAAGGTATTCCTTTATGTGAGTGGCATAAAGGAACATAAATTTTGGATTGTAAATTGTGTGCTTGCTAAATGGTCGAGATTGAATCAAATTCATGTGATTAACCAATTCGATTTCTGCTTGTGGTCTCATGGTTTCTATTCATGTGCATTTGTTCATTTGAATATTGGTCATTTTAAAATCCTATAACTTGTTGAACCGATTTACAAAAAAAAAATATGAACATTGTAGCTTCAATTGTTGCGTGATTTTTAATTTATCTTTGATATTATTGTTGCAATGGTTACAAAACCCAAAGAGGGAGTGTTCATTGTGTTTTTACACAGTGGTTACATGGTATTTATAGGGAATGGAGTGTTGTTACAAAAATACAGTAGCCTGGTTGGAATTCTTAAAAAAAAACCTCTTTCACTGATTTTTTCATTAGAAAATTTGTTATGGTGTTGCAAATATTGATGAAGGAAAGCAAATGAGATAGTTCACTATGTCAAGGAGCCGATCTGGGAAAGATTTGAAGTCATTTCATCTTCCCCAAAACCGCAATACATAATTTTAACAGGTGCTAAGAAATCATTTTGTAGCGACGGAACAACAAATTGGAAAACAAGCACTATAAAATCATTTCATAGCAACTAGATAGAAAATTTTTAGGACTACGTATTAATTCCCATTTGGCCTTCCCATTGCACATTTTGTTTAACATGAAGCGTATGTAGTTGGATTTATGAAATGAGGTAAGATTCTTGAGGGAGGGTGAGAGAAAAATATCTCATGTAATTTATAATAATAAATTCATATTCTTATATTGACTTCCTATGTTAAATGTTTCAAGAAATACTGTCGAATTGGATGTAAATACGTAACTAAATGGGTGGAATAGATTGGGGATATTGGTGCTAGGGTGACTTATGTGCCACCAAGTGGTATCAGAACCTGAACATTCTTTGGTGATGAGATTAGAACAACCCAGCAAGCAAGCAAAGTTTTGAAGATGAAATTTAGAGCATGGAGTAGAATCTAATCTGATAAATTTGAATGAGAGATGGAAAAATGGAAATATAAAAGAAAGGAAGCCAATAAATTTCATATTTATCAACATAAGCATGAAGCAGAATTAGATTCAAAAAATACGATTGAGGTAAGTTATTTTGTTTTAATTCTTATTGAGTTTGAAGATTGATGATTGCATGATGGAAATCTGAAGAAGACATTGCGTGGAAGAAAATCTACTTTGGGAGGAAGTAGATCATATTTTTTTTAACGATAGATCTTAAAACATAATTTTTTTGAGTGAAGGACATTAGAAGACTATAACATTAAAGGTAGAGCTAGTAGAGAAGACTAAAATTGTAGTGATGCATGTTCAACAGAGATTTGGACAATGAGGTAATGGTATTTTGTTAATTAATTACTGATTACAAGTTGCAGTGATGATGTTACAGTTGATGATTGTAACCAAGAACAAAGATATTTCTTGATGATGATGGTAAGGAACCTTGAAATAAAGAAGGAGGACAAGCAAAGTTCTCATAGGAAGAAGGTGAGTAAATTTCATGTAGAAGCCATAAGACTAGAGAGTGCGTAGATGAAGATTCCAGAGGAAGGAGTTAGCAAAAGTACCAAGAGAAGACTAGGCATGGAAGAGGTTAGTATGGTATTTACAAACAGGGTGATGGTGTCAACTTGTTACAGTGGCTTGGGTGCAGTCCACAGTGAGAAGGGAGAAGCTCATAGAAGAAGGATATTTGTGATTTTTAAGAGTCATGGTAAAGGTTCAGAGAGAAGCCATAGTAGATCAAGTTAGAAAAAACATGATAGAGAAGTATCTCAAATTAAATTACAACTTGAGATTTTGAGATAATTTCTTTAGAAAGATGAGGAAGAATAGGGTTATAGATGGAGTCTCCAGAAGAGAGTAAAATTGAATTTTTTGTAGGCTAAGAATGCTCAGTTGATGGAGAAACTCAAGAAGTTTGAACAGAGTATAAATGCTCAATTGGAGGAAAAACCTAAAGGAGTTGAGCTGCAATAAAGGACAATTGTTGAAGAAGAAGTTATTTCTGAACTTAACCAAGGATAAAACCTTAAAGAGAGACAAAATGATAATGTTGAAAGGAGACTACCTGAAAGTCACATGGGCCATTTTGAAATTGAATACCAACATGAAGAAAATTTTGATGAGAGACTAGTTGAGATTCCCACAAGCTGTGTGGCCATTTGGAAACTGAAGACCAACATGAAGAAAATGTTGATGAGAGACTAGTTAAGATTCCCACAAGCTGTGTGGACAATCAATATATGATGGTTGAGGTGTTAATCAAGGATACAAGCCATGAGGATTTGAATTTTAACAATTGGTGTATGAATGCAGGAGTTGTTCTAGATGAAGGACAGAGCATTGATTTTTTTCTATGCAGAGAGGAGAAACAATCACTTAGTATTGTTATACAAGTTGGAAGGAACGCAGAGCATCTTAAAGATGAAGACTATGTGCCATGGGAAAATGAAACCATGGAAGAAAAATTTATGGATGATGAATACATGTGTGTGGATGTTAATGAGGATGTTGTTATAATGGACGAAGCATATGAAGATTTGATGGGAAACTTGGAAGTGTTAGCGTTGTATAAGGGGGAGATGTTGGAAGCAACAAAGGATACTTCAAAACCTTGTATTTTTAAAACATATAATTGGTTTGTGTATGTAGATGTGCAGGAAATGACAAAATGGATTGGAAATACTTTAATTAATGAAAATTTTTACGATGTTGGATCCACCAACATTCAGGGTATCTCCCGGGTATGAAGTCCCAATCAGACCTCACATCGTTTGGTGTAGGAGTCCCATCCGGTATGATGGCTTGGTTTCCATTTACTTAGAAATTTGCCTTAGCTATTGTTGTTTATAATATGAGAGTGTGACACTGGTGTCTTCAAAAATTGAAGTGAGTGTGCCTGGTGACTGCATAATGTAAATGTGTCTAGGTTCTCTTACTTGCAAAAGGGGGAAAGTAAAGTGAACCTCTATGTGAGAGGTGATAGTACCACCCTAGAAGAGACACATGTGAACCAGAAGGGTTTGTCCAGCATCTAGTGGAATAGTCCACAACGAATGCAGCAGTCATTAAAACCAAAGTACAAGGGAAGACCCATCCACCATCTAGTAGAGTAGTCCACAATGGATGTGGCGATCATTATAACTAGTAAAAATGGAAGGTTTGTCTAGTATCATGAAGAGTAGTCCACAAGGATAAGACAACAATGATAACTAATACAACACATTTCCAACAAGGTAAGTACTAAAAAAACCAAAATAGTTCAACTATATTAATACATTTTATTTTTGTTTGTGTCAAAACCTGTGAACAGTTTTTGAAACCAACATTTCAGACTAGCTTAATGAGTCCATCATCAGGGCAATGTGATTTGTATTTTGAGAAGAGAGAACGTGAAACTACGGAGCTATCGATAGTTAATTGAAAAAATATTAGATGTTTTCTTTTATTGTTGGCTTACAGATGACTAACTAATTAATAATTATTTCTTTATTAATTTATAATGTATATATATATATATATATATATATATATATATAATATATATATATATATTATATTATATTTATATAATATTTTATTTATTTATTTATTTATTATTATTATTAGTATTCTTTTTATTATTATTTAATTATTTATTTATTTATTTTATTAATATTAGTTTATTTAATTAATGTATTTGTCTTAAGAAATATTAATAAATATTAATCTGGGAAATATCTAAAAGATTAATGTTTAAGGAATTAATCTGAAACAAACATGAATTACAAATGTCGAAAGAATAGTCTTACAAACATCTACAAAACATGCATCAATTTGAATTTTTAAATGTTTATCTCCATCCAAATGGAAGTTTTTGTTTCCTCATGGAACCCCTTGAAAATTTATAAAAATGAGCTTTCATTCATCCTCCATGAGGGAAATTCAAATGATCAATCCTTCAAAGTAAAGCTTTGAATTATTTGGCCCTAAGGAGCATTGATAATATCATAAGAGAGGCTAGGGTTTGGTCTTATGTTTTGGTTTATTTTTGGATTCAAATGGGTAGGTTTATCTTACAAGTAGAAGATTGATTATTCAAGGTTTTAGAAACACTTCTATTTAGCCCTCACTAGGGCATCAACTATAGGTCTATGGAAGAAAAATGTTGAGAATGATTGCAGACCTAGCCACAAATTGTATGAGATATCCTATGAAAAATAACGCACCACATTTCTATATTGTTAAGGCCATTTGTTAGGTTAAGGTTCCATACATAAATATGTTGATTATGATGTGAATTAGTGAAGAATTATGACAATAATCCATGCAATCTTGTGAATAAGATATACACCATTTGGAAACTTTGAATTTTCAAGCACATCAATCTTTGAGTATTGAAACCAACCCTTCAATAATCTACAGAACTACATTCACATTGTTAGTTTCTCTCGGTTGGTTAAAGAATCATTCATTCTCTATAGGCTTTTGATCTAGAAATGAATTAAGAAGGAATGAGATCCATTTGATCTATATGGTTGTTTCCTCTCACATTTGGGCATGATCATTGTATTCCATGACCTATAATGTGAGAATACCATTCTAGGTACTCATATCTATGATTATTCTATGGTTGTTTTCAGGCTACAGAGCTAACAAAGATTTCCAATTAAACATTATAAATATTCTATCCTTGCGACATAAGATAATTATGACATCTACATGAGTATTGGTCTTGTAACAATGAAATGCGTTTAAGATTGATTGGAATCTAAAGGATAACACAATTGTTGTTTTGACCAAACCTAGAAACAACGAGTTGATAGAAATATTTCACTGGCTAGTATAACCTATGACATTATATCCCTAACATCCTGAAAAATATTCTATAAAGTTGACGTGTACATATAAGAAACTACAATTTAGTGATGTTTATTCTATGTAGTCATAGAATAGTTTCAATTTGGACGGTCAACCTTTAGCAAATTATAAGTGGTATTGGTCCATCTATATTTGGGAACGACCTCTTTTAGTCACCCTTGTTACAAGCACTTTTTGGACTGAAGTAGGAATTTATGCTAAAGTTAGGACATCCTCACGTGACATAGTCTCATCATTAATAGCTTTTTACTTATAGGCATGAGTCCCATAGTTAATCATCTAGAAGAAAGAATCTCATATCCTACAATAAGAGAAAATTGCAAAGGAAGAGTTATTTGGTGGTGAAAGGTATTGTCTTTAATGGCTATAAAGAAAGGGTTTTGATCTTTTAATTGTATGAATGTAGCAATAAGATACCAATAAAGTACATTTAGAAACATTGTTTAGTAAGAACCATACAACATTAACTTGGAGGATGCCAGTAAATTTAATATAGACACCTTACTTGGCAGTGATTTTGATTTGGACAGTAATTATTTTCACTGAGACAGTGACTCTAAGATGTTTGAGAGGGGAGATAAGAAAATGATACACTTTTATTTTTGTCAAATATCATGACCTTGATCTTACTTTGATGAAGCTAACAGTGATAGAGTCACTGATATATATGCTGACACATATACATGATTTTCAGTGATGTGTGAATAGTATAATGGTAAAGTCTGGACGGTGAGACTGTCATATATGAGTTGCAAAACAAGGTCAACCTTGGTTACTATTGGAAAATATTTCTTGAGAGGGTTGTGCGTTTGATTCTGACATTAGATATGAGCCTATATGTGTGACAATGACATGCATGGCTCATCTTTATGATTGAATAGCTAGACATTGTGACAATGATGTGCATTATGTACTAACCATCTCTTAATGAGAACTATAACTTTGTGATATTTAGTAGTTGTAGAATGATCTAAAAATATTGTATGGTGATGATTGTATGACAATGATGCTATGACATGGATGCAATAGCCTGAACATGAATGAAATTCTATATGGTAGAATAGTTGTATGGCAGAACCCTGATGGCTTCTATGACGGTGACATAAGACACTTTATGTATGGCACCAAGTGGTTAAATGGAAGTGATGGTTAGATTAAATATTACAAGGAACCTATGACAGTGGAAATAACCTCACGATTGTGATGATATTCCTTGATAATTGTACCCTTGGCATGGTGATGACTTTGACATGTGAATTGTTTCTAAGATGATGAGAATAGGCAATAGCATTAGATGAAGTAATCAACATTTGAGTCACAACAGTGAGTAAGGGAGTGGAAATAGTGAATGAGATAGTGGTAGCAGTAATTTTTAGCAGAGATATATTTGATTGACAAAGTTTGTATTACAATTTCCTCATTGATTAAGAGCATAGGTGGACCAAGTCTAAAAATTGGGAAACGTGGTCCACTAGCTGATCAAGGTGGCAAGGTGGTGCAAGTGTAACACCTCCTAGTTGATTTTCCATGTAAATGAAATAATACCAAGGTCATAGTGGGCATCGTTTATGGTTTATTAATGGCTATGGAAATTGGCAAAGGCATTGGCAAAGGAAAAGAGGCAATAAGTGGCATTTAATTGAGAAATAAAGTAAAATAAGAGAAAAGGGAAGACGAGGAGATACAAATATGCATGCAAAGGAAATTAGAGATAAAATGAAATAAAGTGGAAAAAAAGGAAAGGAATGTACTAGACATCAATGATAAAAAGGCATGAGAGAAACAATTCACAGTTTTTTTTTTCCAGATTTTTGGCTTTGGATCAATTTCAGAGAGAGAGCGAGCTCGAAGAGAAGAGAGCAAGAAAGTAAGAAAAGGAAAGAAAAATGGAAAGAAAGGGAAAGAAAGTGGGCACTAGGAGAAATTTGGATAAACATCTACAATAGAATTACATTACAGATAATAGATTGTGTTGTCGCACAGAATGTCTAGGCACCAGGACAATCGCTCAGATTGGGGGCTGTCACACTGATCCCCAATCACTCCATTTGAGTTGTCTCCCAATAGCAAGCTAAGGGGGGTAGACCCTATGGAAATGGAAAAATGAAAGGTTAGTTGGGAACTAACCAACCTGGGAGACATGGTTAAGCAACCAATACTTGTTTTAGATTGCGCAAGATTTTAAGGATTCAAAATGATTTGAAGAAAGTGATACCAGTGCCTAGTGGAGTCAACTATCTTGTGAAGAAAAGAAGGTTCAAGTAAAGGATGATAAACTGCTGCAGAAAAGACTCGACTGTCTCATATGCAAATGCAACATTTAAAACTATGTCAAATGCAGGGACTTGGTTAATTTTAGTTAAATGAGGGCCTAAAATTATTTCTGAAATATGTCTTAAATGTTACAAGGCTAAAAAATGTAGTGATATAAATGTGAAAGTAGGTACATATACCAACACTGCAAAATGCACAATCGATTGAAATGTAAAATGTTGGAATAAAACACTTTTAAATTCAAAAATTCATTTGTATGAAATACTCAATCAAAGATCATTAGATGCGTAAGTAAGACTCGCATGAGCATGTAAAAAAAACAAATGTATTTTCGGAATTAAACTATGTTAAAACTCAGATTACATGAATGAAATATCAGTCTAGAAATCTGCTCTTAAAATAAGTGTTAATACCAGCAATATATTTTAAATCAGCAGTCTCGTTACCATGCAATATTCAGAAATTTCTATGTATAACAACAGAAAAATTCAAATGACAAACTGATAACTACAATTCAGAAAAAATTCTGAGTTTAATTATTTCTGATCTATCGATGTATTTGATCTAAGAAATTTAGAAATAAACTATTGAACAACAATGAAACAATTTTCATAAATTTGTTTGTAAAAGTTACTAAAACTAACTTATATTTCTACAATTAAACAACATTAAAAATGTAAATTAAAACTGCTGCTAAATTCAGAAAATTTTTGAGTTTAGTGCTTTCTGATCTATTGATGTATTTGATCTAAAAACTCAAAAAATTACTAAAAAAAATGCAGTGAAATAATATTCAAAAAATAGCATGCAAAAGTTTCTGAAAGTGATTATATTTATGAAATATAATACAGTGAAAGATGCAAACTAATTTGCTGCTAAATTTAAGATAACTAAAATTGTATGTCAGCATTAATCTTGCTTTCAATTAGATCAATGAAAGAGGTAAGGGTTTAGAGAATGTGCACCAGTCAGCCCCTAGGGGCTTGAAGACACTTGAAGATGGGCTGCCCAAGTCACTGAAAATTCTCCAATGCTAATGCCAAACTCAGAATGTTTTGTTTGTTAAAATTTATTAAAATTTTTAGGGAAATTTATAGAGAAAATTTAGTGATGAAGGAGGGCGAAGAAAGGGAGGCTTAAAGGAGAATGATGTGAGGTTGTAAGGAGGTGGGAGATGGCTAGTGCAAGGCCTCAAGACCCTAAAAAAAATTCCCACGACCTTCTTGCAATTTTTCTTCAACCTGCAAACAAAATGGAGATACCCTGTGGGGCTTAGATCTCTCTCCAAAATCCACAAAATCACTTGCAATTTTCAGATTTGTTTCTTGCGCAAATAAAAGATAGAAAACCCCAAAGCATGTATATACAAAAATATGAAATACCTAGAAACCCTATGAATTAGAAAATTGCTATTTACAAATCTACAATAATATTCTACAGATCTAACAGATTTGCAGATCAAAGCTCTCTATTAGCCAGATTTAAACAATTTTTTCAAAATATTTAGAAATAAATTTGAAATTTTAAAGAGGCACAAGCCCAAGAAAAACCCTACAAGTGAAATATTTTATAAAATGAATTCATAAATTAAAAATATAGTGGGCTCTTTTAGATTCTGTAAATTGAGAGTCAGTTAGTCCAGCTGAGGACTTCCCCAAATGCCCAAATTCTGAATGATAACTTCTACGCACTTAAATCTGTGTTAGATTAATAGAGATCTAAAAAATGATCATAAAATTATCAAGAAATAGAGATACCTGCTACTCCTATCAAATTAAAATGATATTCTAAAAAACCCAGAAATCTGTGCAAGATACATGTACACAGATCAACCCTCAAAGGCTAATAACCAACAAATTCAAATAAAAACAACAAAGTATTAAGAACAATATTACCACATAAATCTAAAAGAGGAACACCATGATCTGAAACCCCAGAGTCGTTGTTTTTATTAACTAGAAGAAAAGTTACAAGAGCTTTCTTAGAAAGTACACAATTCAAAAACCGGATCCAAATAATGGAAAGAGGCCTCTCATTTATAGAAAAAATTTCCAATATCTAGTTGGCTTGATCCCCGTCAAAGCAATCTCAACCGTTCATGAAGATCAAATGATGTTTTAATCATCACTGTTGAGATAAAGTTACATTTTGAGGAAATTCGAATTTCACTTTTCATTAACTAAAAAAAGTTTATTTTGAGTTAATTGCCGCAAAAAGTTAACTTTGACTTAACTACTATAGCCCAATGGTTCAAAATATCTTGAAATTTTCAATATTTCCTTGGTTGGGGACCTCAAAAAATTAAAAACTTTAAAACCCACGAATCTTAAATGTTGGGGAATTTAATTTTTCCTAGGATCTAAATTATTTAAATTTCTTGCTTTAGCATTTTAATTTATTTTAGCCTGAAATTTTATTAATTGACTCATGAGGGGATTATTAATTTTTCCAACCCTCTAATATTTAACCATGGTGTCTAACTATGAGGGACCATGAACTAAATATTTTTTACTTGAAATATTACATTTCTAACCCACGAAGGGAGAACACCCATTCGTTATAGACCCTCACTAATTACTCATTTTTGTGACACAAAATATGATTTAGTAGACTAAGTGACTTGTAATAAAATAATCTAACCAGATAGTTAGAATTATTCCCAAATCACTTTTACAGAGACTCGATAAATAACACTAAGAATCATTTAAAATCCCGACGACAAAATCGACCCTAGCTTTTGGGGTGAGGTTAGAGGAAGAACTCTACCGATCATCTGTGTTTAGAAACACACATAAATCGATGAAACTAAAAATATCCTAGGATAGAAATCATCTTCAGAAAATAAATTTTCATAGGTTGTTACATATATTTGTCTTACTATGATCATTTACATTACAAAATGCAGAATGAGTTTAGAAGACTCTATTGTACATATAGTTGATAATGACGAATCTGTGGATCATCTGAGTGCTCTGACATGAGGGAAATCCATGTGCGAAAAGATGTAGAACTTTGGGGTACTTGACATGGAGTGGTCAACCAGTTTCATGTCTATATTCCTTGTAGAGATTCGGATGCATGGTACATGCATGTGGTTCCTTGGTTATTTGTTGTTGTTGGCATGGAGATTTTGCTAGATTGATAGTGGTTTCATCCTTGCCCTTCCATTTTCTAGATAGCCATGATGAAATGGGTTCCACATTTGGATTTCTGATTAGCTCTTGGGTTCCCTGTGGATATGGGTTAGGATAGAATATTTGGAGCCATGGAACAACTTGGGTTCCATGGAGGTTTTCGGTTGAGATATGATATATCTAGAGCCCTATAACAACTTGGGTTCCCTGGAGTTTGTGGGTTGACATAGAATCCTTAGAACCTTGGATAGCTTAAGAAGAGACCAATCTGGTTGGTATTAGTGATTTCTAGTTTGGTTAGGTGAAATCACTATAGTTGAGGGTTGAGATGGTTTTGCCTCTTGAATCCTTGGTTGGTTCTATTTTGATTTATCCCATATGATCCCACATTCATGCTTGGAATATGCTATAGGGGTGATTGGATGGAAGAGATATTTTGGTTCAACCAATCTATGGTCAGGTGGTACGTGG
Organism: Pinus taeda; assembly: GCA_000404065.3. Taxonomy (NCBI): domain Eukaryota; kingdom Viridiplantae; phylum Streptophyta; class Pinopsida; order Pinales; family Pinaceae; genus Pinus; species Pinus taeda. The sequence continues at coordinate 8,399 of APFE031530232.1, read as the reverse complement.
AAGTCCCTGACTTGGTTGGCTTTTGCGTATGTTGATACGAGTTATTTTTCCATTTATGAGCACTTGTGCTAACCATTGTTTTGATTTTATGGCTGATTGTCATGGATTCTATTATAGTTATATGTTGGTTATATTCTTGGTTAGATGATGTACTCATACTATGGATCTCGTTCATGATCTTATAAGTTATTGAAAGATTGATGAATGCACAGATTAACAAGTGTTGTTGCAGCTAACTTGATAGGGTATTGAGCCTTCTTTATGATTCTCTGATGAAGTTAAGATGATCATGGTAAAGTATGCATTCATGAGCTGTAACTATTATGTTTACTACATGTTTGATGAAATGTTTATTATGATATTGGCATGTTTTAAGTGAGTTCTAGCCTTAGCATTCATTGTTTAGACTTGTTAGCATCTTAGACTTGATTCTAGAAAGTTTTGGGCGTTTCTAGGTAGTGGCCTATAGTACATCCCTAAAAAAGTGGCACAAATCTCGCAACTACATGCACATTTCAGGGAGATCTCAGTCATAATCATGAGCATGAAGGCCTATGGGTGTGGTTGTAGCCTCCCAACTACATGGATAGTGTGTTATGGGTGTGGTTGGGATGTCAAGCTTATGAAAATGAGTTCCAGCTCAGGGATTGATACCCAAGGGTGGTTTTCACGCTACTGATGATCTGGTCTCCCTGAGGGGTGGTAGTATGTGTTCTGGCCTATAGGCCCCACTTCCATAACTAGGTCGGGCCATGTCACGTTAGCACTTAGCTTATGTTTACCCTGGAGAACTTGTAAAAGCGAGTAAATGTGGAAGGAGGTGTTACAAAGTGGTATTATAAAAACTTCATTCCCTACAACCTTTCCTCTAATACTAGTGTTACATATTAGTATCAGAGTGAGGTTGCAACACTAGACCTCGGAGTAGATGTGATTTTTATGCATGCATGGCAGTTGTATATGTGTCTACTATGCATGCATTGTTGTGGTTATGGTTATCATGTAGGAAATTACTATTATAGTTTTGTGTTAACATGGATGATGTTGACATGTTGATATAATTATATACATATCGTTCTAATCTAAATTCATTTGTGCAGATCTAGTAACCTCCCCTGAGATACACTGAGGTATGATTTGATTATGTATTCTATTGGTTTAGCTAACATGGTATGTTTGTAGGAAATAGAAGATCAGAGATGAAGACCAAACTGATAGATTACAATTTCTATGACTCCTCTTATATGCCTTATGTGAATTCTATGGAATGGGAAAGGTGAACTGGGCAACCAGGAGAAAAGTATTCCCCTGATATAGCAGATACATTGAGGAATCTAAGGGTAGAGATTATAAGTTTCAAGGTAGATAATAACAAGTTGATTGAGGCAAAAAAAAGACTTGTAAGGGCTCAAGAAAAGAAAGAAAATGTCAATGTAGTGATTCTTCAAAGCCTCCCAGATCTATAGAAGTAGGGACAACTAATCATTAGACATGCATAGGGGTAAAACACTAATGGGGAATATGGTAGCAGGTCTCAAATAGGATATATGTCAGACAAAGATGATACAATCAGAGGTTGCAAATATTTGGATACACCTGGCAGGAGGGGTAGTGCTTATATGTTCTATTCTAGTTTTGGTTCCGAGAGACATTATCACCATTACTACCAACATCCTTATAGTAGGAGGGGGAAGGGATATTTTCTAGAAGAGTTCAAGAAAGAAAAGCCTCCTGCATTTGATGGAGAGATGAAGAAATTAGAAGATGCATAAGCATGACTATTTGGAATGAAGAATTTTTTCAGCTTGCATGATTATTCAAATAACATGAAAGCCAAGATAGCTACCTTTAGCCTCAAAGGGAAAGTGGATATATTGTGGGAAGATGTGAATCATGTCAGAGGCATTAGAGAAGAGGATCTGATTTGGGACGCGTTTGAGAGACTCTTAAGAAGAAGTACTTGTCTAAAAGATACTATGATGACAGGGCTAAGGAATTTTATGAGCTAAGGATGGGTCCTATGATGAATGATGAGTACAGGAGAAAATTCCTAGAGTTTTTGATGTATGCACCTTACGTTAAGGACAAGAAAGAAAAGATTCAAAGGTTCATCAGTGGGTTGCCAATAACATTCAAAGACTGGATTGAGTTTGATGAGCCTTGGTCACTGGAGGAAGCCATCAAAAATCTGAAGCATTATTATGAGAAGTTAAACCGCAAGCCTGAGTTCAAGCGTGATTGGAAAGAAAATGAGAATAATAAAGGGAAGTGGCCTCAGAAGCGAGGATTACCTCAGGATGTAGGTGACAAGGAAAATGTAGCGCCTTATAAGAAGTTCAATGTAGTTGAGAGAGGACACGAGTCTTATCCTAAGGAGAAAAATAAGGGTGGTGGCAGGAAGCCTTTAAGGTGTTGGACTTCTAGTGGAGAGGATCATGAAAGTGAATGCCCACTGGATCAGGGTAGTAGGCCTCAGATTTATAGTGCTTAAGAGGCACAAATAGTTGGGGATGTTGGTCAAAATATTCCTCATATTTATGGAATAGTGGATTATAGGCAAACAAATCATTAGGCATCCATTATTGAGATGGAAGGTAAGCTTTGTCATCAAGTTGTTTGTATTTTGATTGATCTTAGATCGAATTGTAGTTATATCAATCCTCGCCTAGTGGATAAGTGTTGCTTGAATAAAGAAGTGCACATAGAATATTGGTTGGTATAGTTGGCTATAGGGACCAAGAGATGAGTTCATCATTGGGTGAGATATTGTGCATTCAAGTTCAATGGTATGCCTACATCAACACATCTAAATGTGCTTCCTTTGGGTTCATATAGTATGCTTTTGGGTGTGGAATAGTTGTTCATTCACAAGACCAAGGTAGACTTCTATGACAAGGCTATTGCGTGCTTGGATGATGATGGAGAAAAGACAGCCTTGAAAGGAAATAAGAATGCTACATTAGTGAGAATGTTTATAGCTATGCAAGCAAAGTGCAACAACAAGAAAGGATATTTATGGTTTGTAGTGAATATTTTCAGTGATAAAGGGAAGGATGTTGAGGACAAAAAAGTCCCGATGAGGTATCCTATCTTGTAACAGTTTCAGGATGTGTATCTTGCAAAGATTCTAAATTTACGACCTCACAGGGAAGTGGAATTTTATATTGATTTGATGTCAGGAGCAACACCAACATCTAAGGCACTGTACAGGATGCGTATTCTGAGTTGGTGGAACTGAAGTTGTAGCTTAAATAAATGCTTGATAAGGGACACATAAGACCAAGTGTGTCACCTTGGGGTGCACCAATGTTGTTTGTAAGGAATAACAATGGTACTCTCGTATTATGCATTCATTACAGGAAGTTGAATAAAGTGACTATCAAGAACATGTATCCATTGCCATGGATTGATGACTTATTTGATCAGCTGAAGAGAGCAACAATGTTTTCAAAGATTGATTTGAGATTAGGATATCATCGAGTTTGCATCAAAGAAGAAGGCATCTACAAGAATGCATTCTATATGAGGTATGGACATTGCGAGTTTGTGGTGGTTCCTTTTGGTCTTACTAATGCTCCAACCACTTTCATGTGTTTGATGAACAATGTGTTGCATCCTTATCTAGAAAAGTTTGTGATAATCTTTGTTGATGATATATTGGTACATTTAAAGAATGAGGAAGGGCATGTAGAGCACCTGACAACAGTGTTGAGATTGTTGAGAGAGCACCAGTTGTATGCCATCATCAACAAGTGCAGTTTCTTCCAGTCTAAGATTCATTACTTGTATCACGTTGTTTCCAAGGAAGGGATAGTAGTGAACCCATAAAAGATTAAAGCTATCATGAAGTGGCCAACTCCGAGGAATGTGGATGAATTCAAATCATTCATGGGACTAGCAGGTTAATACATGAAGTTCATCAAGAACATCTTAAAGATTGGCTATCCTATTACATCTTTGTAGAGAAAATGGAACAAGTTTGAATCGACAGAGGAGTGTGTAGCTAGTTTTGAGAAATTGAAGCCTTTTCTTACAAATGCTCTGATTTTCAAGATTGCAGATCTTGATAAGGAGTTTTGGGTTTGTACAGATGCATGTAAGGAAGGAATTGGTGGAGCCCTTATGCATGAAGGAAATGTGATTTTTTATGAATCAAGTACGTTGAATGAGCACAAGTGAAACTATGTGACTCATGATCTTGAGTTGGTAGCAATCATTCATGCATTGAAGATGTGAAGACATTAACTCCTTGGCAGGAGGTTTGTTCTGATGAGTGATCATAGTGGACTGAGGTACTTGTTTGATCAACCCAATGTGAATGTTAGGAAAGTTATATGGTTGTATACCCTCAATGAGTTTGATTTATAGATCAGGGACATTAAGGGAAAATAGAACAGAGTTGGGGATGCTCTCAATAAGAGAGTGCAGGTGAGTCATATTTCAACTGTGAGCTCTTATGGGAGAGATTTGTAGGAGTGGATCTTGGATGTTGGGCGACATGATGAGAAGTACCAAGAGTTGAAGCAAAGATTGATGTAGCGGGGTGAACGTGATAGAGAGGAGAAGTATCTCCTCATAATAGATGACTTGGTCAGATTCAGGAACAAGATTTATGTACTAGATAACAATGAGCTTAAGAAGCTTATCTTAAGGGAGTTTCAAATCAAGCCATATTCAAGAAACTAAGGATACCAGAAGAATTTGACAGTTATTAAGAACTTCTATAATTGGTTGAACTTAAATAGAGATTCGGTTGAGTTTGTTGCGAGATACTTGGACTGTCAACAAGCGAAGGTTGAATGTAGGTATCCAACTGGTTTATTACACGTTTATTGCCACCTATTATGATTCTAAAATTTAAATGGGAGGTGATTTTCATGGACTTCATTATAGGATTTCCAAGGACATTAAAGCAACATGATTCCATCGTGGTTGTGGTTGATAGGTTGAGCAAAGGTAGTTCACTTCATTGTAGTGAAGTCTATGAATTCAACTAGTGAGGTAGGTCAGTTCTTCGTCAAAGATATAGTTAGGTTGCATGGAGTTCCCAAGAAGATTATATCAGATAGAGATGCCAGTCCACTTCCAAGTTTTGGAAGGATCTGTTTGCAGGCTTGGGAAAAAAACTAGGTTTGAGCACAACTTATAATCTGTAGAAATATGGACACATCGAGAGGGTTAATAGGATTCTTGAGGACATGTTGAGGATGTATTTCATGTGTTAGCAAAGGAAGTGGGAGGAATATCTTCAACTAGTAGATTTTGCATATAATAATGGGTATCAGGAATGCTTGAAGATGAGTACATTTGAGGCTCTTTATGGGCGAAGTTGTAATACTCTTATCAAATGGAGTGATCCAGGGAAGAGGATGTTGATTGGACCGAATGTGTTGGTTGAGAAGGAGCAGGAGAACTAGTTTATTAAAAAGAATTTAAAGACAACACATGATAGAAAGAAGATATATGTGGATCAAAATAGAGCATTAAAGGAGTTTCAGTTTGGAGTGCATGTGTACTTGTGCATCAAGCCCAAGAGGAGCTCCCTAAGGATTGGGTCATGTGTCAAGATGGCACCTCAATATTGTGGGACTTTTTGTAGGTTTTAACCCCATACAGAAATTACCTGCATACGATTATAGAACACAAAAAATAAACAATGCGAGAGCATAACACATAAAACACATATACACAGAGATTTTCCCCTAGATCCCAAAACCAGGACTACTAGCTTGATTTTTCATTATTTTCCTTTCAATGTTACAATACATATTTATACATGCCAAAGCATCCAATACCATGGACCAAAAACCATTGCGTCCAGAACTATGTGCGAAAATCATGCACAAAAACATAGGTGGGTCCGCCCAACCTAACATAGGGTCCAAAACCAAAATTTTCTGGGGCGTTGCCCCAGACCTCATAGAGTGGGGTTACCTGCACTCCTCAAACCCCCTATGACCC
>APFE031530228.1:0-38336 GCA_000404065.3 Pinus taeda | reverse complement strand
TTACTCTGTCTCCTTTGAAATTTTACACCACTGTGTGTAAAAATTTCATTTACATTCACTGCTGTGTGAAAACAAAAATTACAGGGATTTACACATTTACCTTTTCACTGCTGTGTGAAACAATTCATGGTTTTGAAACAAACTACCTCTTGGTTTTCTTCATTCACTTCTCCTTCTCCTCTCCTGCACTGGTGTGCGTTCTCTGCATTTCTTACATTAAAAATTTAATGTGCTGGGATTTTTACCATTTCTTCACAAAACATTTCAACCCAAAAATATTCATACACACTCCTGTGTGTTCTCTGGTTTTCATTCGCTGCTGCGAATACAATACACCAATAAAGAACTCTGCTACATAAAACCCCTTGGTCTTCGTTCGCTGCTGCGAATCCCTTGCAATACTCAGGTGCTGCGGACCCTTGTTATTTTTCCCGTATGTAATTTCACACTACACACATTGGATTACAATCCATTGTTTTTCATTGGCTGTTGCAAGCCCAATTATCTCCTTCCCGTGTGCGATGCTGTATGTCTCAAATGGAGTCAACGCACATACAATATCTATGCGCAAATAATAATAATAAAACTTACATCACATTTTCGCCCATACTCAATAAATATTACGGGCCGTAAAACTTTAAAAACATTACCAAAAACATGTCATTGCATTTAACATAAGGTATGGGTTATGGTAATACAACCATGCTGTTACGGGCCGTAAAACTTTAAAAACATTACCAAAAACATGTCATTGCATTTAACATAAGGTATGGGTTATGGTAATACAACCATGCTGTTACGGGCCATAAAACTTTAAAAACATTACCAAAAACATGTCATTGCATTTAACATAAGGTATGGGTTATGGTAATACAACCATGCTGCATTAATTTATTAACAGGCCCGTATGTACTTTGGAGAACTTTAAACGGCGCCCGTATGTACTTTGGAGAACTTTAAACGGCGGAGACCTTTCCTGGCAATCGAGCGGCAGAGGACATTCCATTTAATCGGACGCATATCGGGCGGGGTGAGTTGACTGACATTTATCGTCCGATAAATGTCAGGTGCTGATGTCATGGCAATCAACGTGCCTCCTCCAAAACGCATCGGAGCCCCTTCGTACGGAAACCACTTTTGCCAAAGAGCGGTGCGATGGCTTCCCGGCGGTTTATGGTTTCTTGTTGGGTGGTTTCGGCGTGTTGACTACTGACCTGCGCGCCTTAACTGCTGGCCTGCGCACAGGGGAAATTACAATTTCAACAAGATGTTCATATTAAGTTTTAAATTCATATAGTTTATAATGTGCTTTTAAATTTAATGTTCTTTGAAGGAGGTCTTGCGGCAAATTCCCAAATCAAAGGAGCAGACTTGACAGATAGCAAGAAGCAGCGGAAGACCCTATACAAAGGTATAAAACGACGCAAAGGAAAATGGGCTGTAGAAGTCAGGGATCCCATCGAAGGCGTGAATGTTTGCGATGGTACCTATGATACACAGTTAGAAGCTGCTTTAGCATATGATACAGAAGCCAAGAGGCACAGAGGGAAGAAAGCCAGGCTCATTTTTCCTGATGAGGCACCTCCCAAAAAGCCTCATGCCAAAAATATTAGGAAGACATGTAATAGTAAGAAGACATATGAGAGTGAGAAGACATATAAATGCACACACTTGCCAGGACGTTCAGCAAGCTCAGGTGACGCTCAGGGTAGAAATTTCAATGTGGAAGCTAGTGCAAGATTTTTGAATGGTGTCCGTCAGATCTTTCAATTTGATTCACCCTTACAAAGTAGATCTGTTGAGACACCAATACCAGGGTATATGCATATCAGCTCAGTTGAAACACCACTTGTACCATTTCATGATCAGGTGCAAGGCATCAATTCTGAGAACTTAATGACACCACCCTTACAAAGTAGATCTGGTGACTCACCTATACCAAGGTATATGCATATCAGCTTAGTTGAAACACCACTTGTACCATTTCAGGATCAGGTGCAAGGCATCAATTTTGACAACTTCATGTCAGAATTTAGAAATGTCAACCTCCCTAATTAGACAACCACTTTCCAAACTGTTTTCGATGCCCTTCATGTTACGTTCTAAGTCAATTTAGAAATGTCAACCTCCCTAATTAGACAACCACTTTCCAAACTGTTTCATAAAGTGGAAGATGCCAACTAAAAACTGCAACCTCTACCAACAAAAAAAACTACAACCTCTACTCAGTAAAGAGAAATACCTCCTTTTCACAAATGTTGAGTGCATTGAATATCCCCTTGCACACACATTGGAAAAATCAAATAAATGGATACAAAGGAGTTATCAATTTCTATTGCTTTAAAACTCCAATATAAGTCTATTTGAGTTTTATTGTAAGGAAAGCCTCGAGTTTTAGGGTAAGGTAATCCTTTTTCGAAAACCGTTGGAACTTAACCCAATGACTACATAATTATCATTTGCAAAATGTTTATTTCAATTCTGAAGTATCATCAATCTAAAGCTTTACAAGTCCAAAATAAAAGCTAATACCTTTGACCTTTAACCAGTGAACAGTAGACAGTTATGCCCAAGATTTTCTCTCTAGTCCAACGTGAAAGAACAATGAATCATATCAACCTAAAGCTTTACAAGTCCAAAATAAAAGCTAACACCTTTCTTTAACCAGTCAACATAGACAGTTATGCCCAAAGTTTTTTCTCCAAGTGAAAGAGCAATGAATCATTTATGCAGAACTGTGAAATGATAATAAAAATATAACTAACGATAATCAAACATGTATCTAACTTAGTATTCATGTTATATCTGAATTTTTTTTCTCCAAGTGAAAGAGCAATGAATCATTTATGCAGAACTGTGAAATGATAATAAAAATATATCTAACGATAATCAAACATGTATCTAACTTAGTATTCATGTTATATCTGAAATACTGGCGAAGAATTTCAAGAGTATATCGCTTTACAGTTATCCCTAAAAATATAAATCTAATAGTTAGGGAAGATACTCATCGAACACACATGGGATTGGTGAATTCTTATAACTTCCCTGTTGAGGAGAAAATTAGAAGTCCCACTTTCGCATCGCAAGCACTGAGAGCTCATAAGCTCATAAGATTTCTTCACTAGCCCATTCCTGCGCAAGGAGGCAAGGATGCATAGAAGGATGGCACTGTGAACTTACTATTTCCGTGCACATTCGAGATCTAATGGAAACCCGATATTTGTTGATGATAACTAAACAAGCTTGTGAACCCCAAAAGTTCAGAATGAGAATCCGATAACAAAAAGGGAAAAATAATACTAATTACAAATGTATAGCAACCATCTTCCATTCATAGGAGTTTGGTTTCTTGATATATAGGAGCATAAATAGAGTGTTAAAATTCTCACCAATCTATTGGCATATACTATAGAATGTAATGTACTATAATTTGTACATATAGTTGAATGAGGTATTATAATATTCATAATATTTTATTGTAGGCTATCTTTACTTGCACTTAAGGTATTAGAGATTTTGATGATTTAACTTTAAAATTGGAAGTCATTTTGTCATTTTACTTATTATAACACACACATCAAATTTGACTGTGAAGAATTTTCAATAATTGTCAAATACGTTGTGAAATCTAAAATCCATCCCACACGAGGTCAATTTCCAGGCCTGAGACCACCCATTTAAATTCAAATTCAGATCTAATCCAAAAACTAATAATAATAAAAATTCATTGGAATTTTATGTCTTTAAATAGGCTATATTAGAGAAGGATGCCATGGGAAAATCCATGGCTTAAGAATACCATGGGAAAAACCAGGGCCAAGCTCCATCGTTGACGTAGCAATCACCAATCTCCAGTGTCCCTAAACCAAGGCAAGTTCCATCCAATCTCCAGTATCCTTGAACCAATGCAAGCTCATCACCAATCTCTAGTGTCCTTGAACCAAGGCAAGCTCCATCCAATCTCTAGTGTCCTTGAACCAAGGCAAGATCCATCCAATCTCCAGTGTCCCTGAACCAAGGCAAGCTCCATCATTTATGTAGCAATCACCAATCTCCAGTGTCCCTGAACCACACAGAAAATTTTATTATTCCAAAACATATGAGACTAATCTAAAAGCTAATAACACTAAAAATTCATTGCAATTTTATGTGTTTAAATAGGCTATATTAGAGAAGGATACCATGGACAAATCCATGGCTCAAGAATACCATGGGAAAAACTAGGGGCTGTCAAAACCCCTGGTTTATTATAAATTATAAGTTATATATAGAATTTTAGGGTTAAATTTAATTTATATTGTCAAGAGGCACTTTCAAGTCAAATATAAATGATCTTTATAAATTTAATGTCGACCCTATTACAATCATTTGTGGGAATATTAATATTCAAGAAGTAATTTGATAAATTATTTCTTTTTTCTTGATTTCAGTCATGTATATTTTTATATTATGAATTTATATAAATATTATACTATTAGTATTATCCTTTTATAGCATCATATTCAATTATAATGATTAAATTAAACATAGTAAATATTAATTATATAAAATTTATACTTTGGGCCAAATGACCTGAGATAATGATAAATAAATTAGTATTATTAAATAAATATATGAACTGTTACCAAACACTTCATTTTTTTAGTCTATATATACTTTATTTTAATAAAACAAGTACACTAATAATTAATTACTTTAGTGATATGGATGTTACCTAATAACTTAATTTCTAAGAATAACAGTAATTAAATATTCTAGAATATTATTTGTAGTATTATTATGGAATAATAAATTATTTATTATTAATAATCATAAATTATATCTATATATTAATTTAATCTTCAATTGACCATAGCGTTTAAATTGAAAATTATAATAAAAATTATTATTATCATAAATAAATATATTGGATATACCAAAGATATTATTTTAATATGATTAGTTAGGTTTTTGAATATATATATATATATACAAGTACAAGTAACAAATGAATATTTTATTATATAATTTAAAATTGGAGCCTCTGCACATACTATTTAACAAGCTAAGCTAGATTCGATCTTCAACTTGTCCTCACAATGAACCACACTGGCTGGTTCGAAACGCGTCGACAAATTATTCTCTATGTGATTTGGCCGAAAACTCTCTAAATATAGTAGAGATGTTGTAACAAAATGTTTTACGTTTTGACTAAATCAAATTACATAAAAATAAAAATGAAAGAAAAAATTTCATGTAATGTAAATATTTTACTTTGTCAAAATAAAAGAAATGAATAAAAAAAAAATAACCCTATAAAAATCAAATAAAAATAAAAATGCCCATGGTATTGAAAAGCCATGGTATTGACCCATGGTACTGAAAATCCATGGTATTGGCCCATAGTATTCATATGGAATATAACTTATTTAAAAGAGAAAATTAATCTATCACAACAATTCACCAAAACTAGAAATTTAATTATTATAATCATTTTAAAATTCATAGTCCAAATACCTGACACTAAAGTGTATTTATGACACCCCATTAACATGTTAGTATTGATACCTGGCTCCCTCCAGATGAAGGAACAAAATATGGAGACTAAACCACCCTCTTAAACATATTTTGTTTATGTGCTCCCATTTATTCTTTTATTGTTCGTTGTCCAAAAATATAGGGAAGGAAATAAGTTCCATTAACACTTATCCTTAGAAACAAAATATGTGGAACGACTTATAGTGCAAGCCATGTACATACATCAACTGTAGGCACACCCACTTCTCAGGCCACCAGGCTGCCGCCAAGAAGTAGTAGCACTAGGGCTCTCACATTAGAAAAAAATGTCAGCAACAACAAGAAACCATCTGCACATGATATGCCACACCCATTAAACAAAAGTGAAATGCCACACCCATTAAACAAAAGTGAAAACAGTAAGCATGAGGGCCGAGATTCTTCTCTGGGCTTTCTACTGAAACAGAATTCAGTCATTGGCCAATCATCCAATTTGAAGTCTGACATGGATGAAACAAATTCTAGACTTAGAAACCTTGAAGAAGACATGGCATGCATGAGGAAAAAAATCAATGGTAGCATCAGAGAAAAAGAAAATAATAGTGACAGTGTGACTGCAAAAGATGAGCTCTCTGATAAATTAAGGGAGAACTCAGATTTTAAGAGATTACATTCAGTTACCAAAGACTGTGGAGGTGGTAGCATAGCTCAGAGGCTCATCAAATCAATACAAAAACTAAGCCTCGGCGGTTCTAGAAAATCTTCTAACCTCAAACTCACTGAGAGTCAAAACGCTTCAAGAAAATCAAAATGGGCTTCAGATTGGCAAATAAGGGACGAAGACCAATGTTCTGCATTGGAGTTAGATTCAAGCTCCCTAATCAATCAATCAGACGCAGTAGACAGAATCATTCAATACCACCTGTTTCTGTTAGCTCAAGCCATAGTGAGATCAATGTTGCTAGAGATAAATCCATGACTGGGAGAAGAAGCCATGAAAGAGGCCGCAGTATTTCCTAGAATTGCATTGTTTTTTTTTGAAGTTCACTGTCACAGGTCAATCTTATTTTGAAATAATAAACAGTTTCACATGAAAAATTGTTCTACATATTTCACATGAAAAATTGTTATCCATATACAATGAAGTACTATATTAACTGGATCTAGATTTAAAAAATGGTTATCCAGATACAATGAAGTACTTTATTAACCAGATTGGTACACTTACATTCTATAATAAATTTTCTCATACTTAAGTTTTATCATTGCCAAAATCTTTGGGTTATCAAAATCTGCTACCCAAAAACAGCCAACAAGGTTATCAAAATCTACAACCCAAAAACAATCAACAAAGTTATCAAAAACAAATATTTATGTTTGTATTACTCCATCTCATCCATACTGATTTAGACAACTACTCTAAACGCACCTAGATAAAAATATTGTTAAAATTGTGATGCAAAAGTAAATCATTCTACCGGTGTTTTTGTGTTACTTCAAATTTCAAAAGCAGGTAATCATAACATTTTCTTTGCCTGTGGATGAAAGCAAAACTTATCAGATAAATTTTGTATTTTAACAATACAAAGTTCCAAAAGAGCACCATATATCACAACTCCAAAACAAAGTTCAAAACAGGCATTTAAGCCGACTGTGCGCAGTTCTTAGTGTTCCCCTGGCTGAGCATGAAAAGCCATAAAGTTTATGAATTTTTACTTTTATGGCTCACGTTTGTTTGCAGAATTTTGACTATGTCAGCGTGATCTAGCATCAAACAAATTTATGGAATGAGGCTTTTTGGGAGGTGCCTCATCAGGAAAATTGAGCCTGGCTTTCTTCCCTCTGCGCCTCTTGGTTTCTGCATCATATGCTAAAGCAACTTCTAACTGTGTATCATAGTTACCAACCCAAACATTCACGCCTTCGATGGGATCCCTGACTTCTACAGCCCATTTTCCTTTGCGTCGTTTTATACCCTTGTATAGGGTCTTCCGCTGCTTCTTGCTATCTGTCTCGTCTGCTCCTTTGATTTGGGAATTTGTAGCAAGACCTCCTTCAAAGAACATTAAATTTAAGCACATTATAAATTATATGAATCTAAAACTTAATATGAACATCTCAAAATTGTGAGATAATTCAACTCACTTTCATGGACGGTAAAGTTATGAACACGCAATAATACCTAAAATAATTAAGAGGGGGAGTGTCAAACATCTACTTAGATGTTATATATGAAAAACAAGCTTCACATTTGGCAGCCGTTGGAATGCGTCTAATTTTAAAACATTAAAAAGGGCAATTGTTTTCATAGGCTATAATTTCTATATACATGTTACAAAATTTGGTGTGCATATGCCATACATGCACAGTGCAATGCAAATGGATTTGCACAGTGCACTACAGATTCAGATCAAATGCAGAGATTGTGGATGATGACTTGTGCGCCTTGTTTTAAATGCATAATACACTACAGGCTTAGACTTAATCCAGAGATTGTGGATAAGTATTTGCACGCCTTGTTTTAATCTTACCGAGTTGGAATTTTCAATCTGGTATTGTGGATAAAGACTTGCACGCCTTTTTTTTCAAACAGACTAGGGTGGTTATTCAGTAGAACAACCTGCCTTATGATCCAGTCACACCTGCCTTCCTCATAATCAGTACTTCAGTCCTTCTTAGCACACCAGCTTTCTTACCCACCCATCGAACCTTCTTACCTCTGGCCGAGTTGGAATTTTCAATCTGGTATATAATGTTTTATATTTGGACTTTATTTTGATAGTTATTTGCGAGATATATATATTTGGTTGGTTTGTGATTGGTTTTGTTAGCAATGTATAATTTTTTTTATTTTAATTTGTGTACATTGCTAACAAAACCAATCACAAACCAATCAAAATACTATCTCGCAAATAACTATCAAAATAAAGTCCAAATATGAAATATACACACAAAAACATTATATACCAGATTGAAAATTCCAACTCGGCAAGATTAAAAAAAGGCATGCAAGTCCTTATCCACAACACCAGATTGAAAATTCCAACTCGGCAAGATTAAAACAAGGTGTGCAAGTCCTTATCCACAATCTCTGCATTAAGTCTAAGCCTGTAGTGTATTATGCTTTGAAAACAAGGCGCACAAGTCACCATCCACAATCTCTGCATTTGATCTGAACCCTGTAGTGCACTGTGCAAATCCATTTGCATTGCACTGTGCATGTATGCACGCCAAATTTTGTAACATGTATATAGAAATTATAGTCTATGAAAACAATTGCCCTTTTTAATGTTTTAAAATTAGACGCATTCCAACGGCTGCCAAATGTGAAGCTTGTTTTTCATATATAACATCTAAGTAGGTGTTTGACACTTCCCTTCTTAATTATTTTAGGTATTATTGTGTGTTCATACTTTTACAGTCCATGAAAGTGAGTTCAATTATCTCACAACTTTGAGATGTTCATATTAAGTTTTAGATTCATATAGTTTATAATGTGCTTTTAAATTTAATGTTCTTTGAAGGAGGTCTTGCGGCAAATTCCCAAATCAAAGGAGCAGACGAGACAGATAGCAAGAAGCAACGAAAGACCCTATACCAAGGTATAAAACGACGAAAAGGAAACTGGGCTGTAGAAGTCAGGGATCCCATCGAAGGCGTGAATGTTTGCATTCGTACCTATGATACACAGTTAGAAGCTGCTTTAGCATATGATGCAGAAGCCAAGAGGTGCAGAGGGAAGAAAGCCAGGCTCAATTTTCCTGATGAGGCACCTCCCAAAACGCCTCATTCCAAAAAGCCTCATGCCAAAAAGATTAGGAAGAAATGTAAGAGTAAGAAGACATATGAGAGTGAGAAGACATATAAATGCACACACTTGCGAGGACGTTCGGCAAGCTCAGGTGACGCTCAGGGCATAAATTTCAATGTGGAAGCTAATGCAAGATTTTTGAATGGTGTCCGTCAAATCTTTCAATCTGATTCACCCTTACAAAGTAGATCTGTTGAGTCACCAATACCAGGGTATATGCATATCAGCTCAGTTGAAACACCACTTGTACCATTTCATGATCAGGTGCAAGGCATCAATTCTGAAAACTTAATGACACCACCCTTACAAAGTAGATCTGGTGACTCACCTATACCAAGGGATATGCATATCAGCTCAGTTGAAACACCACTTGTACCATTTCAGGATCAGGTGCAAGGCATCACTTCTGACAACTTCATGTCAGAATTTAGAAATGTCAACCTCTCTAATTAGACAACCACTTTCCAAACTGCTTTGGATGCCCTTCATGTTACGTTCTAAGACAATTTAGAAATGTCAACCTCCCTAATTAGACAACCACTTTCCAAACTGTTTCATAAAGTGCAAGATGCCAACTAAAAACTGCAACCTCTACCAACAAAACAAATTACAACCTCTACTCAGTAAAGAGAAATACCTCCTTTTCACAAATGTTGAGTGCATTGAATATCCCCTTGCACACACATTGGAAAAATCAAATAAATGGATACAAAGGAGTTATCAATTTCTATTGCTTTAAAACTCCAATATAAGTCTATTTGAGTTTTATTGTAAGGAAAGCCTCGAGTTTTAGGGTAAGGTAATCATTTTTCGAAAAATCGTTGGAACTTAACCCAATGACTACATAATTATCAATTGCCAAATGTTTATTTCAGTTCTGAAGTATCATCAATCTAAAGCTTTACAAGTCCAAATAAAAGCTAATACCTTTGACCTTTAACCAGTGAACAGTAGACAGTTATGCCCAAGATTTTCTCTCTAGTCCAACGTGAAAGAACAATGAATCATATCAACCTAAAGCTTTACAAGTCCAGAATAAAAGCTAACACCTTTCTTTAACCAGTCAACATAGACAGTTATGCCCAAAGTTTTTTCTCCAAGTGAAAGAGCAATGAATCATTTATGCAGAACTGTGAAATGATAATAAAAATATATCTAACGATAATCAAACATGTATCTAACTTAGTATTCATGTTATATCTGAAATAATGGCTGAGACTTTCAAGAGTATATCGCTTTACAGTTATCCCTAAAAATATAAATCTAATAGTTAGGGAAGATACTCATTGAACACACATGGGATTGGTGAATTCTTATAACTTCCCTGTTGAGAAGAAAATTAGAAGTCCCACTTTCGCATCGCAAGCACTGAGAGCTCATAAGCTCATAAGATTTCTTCACCAGCCCATTCATGCGCAAGGAGGCAAGGATGCATAGAAGGATGGCTGTGAATTTACTATTTCCGTGCACATTCGAGATCTAATGGAAACCCGATATTTGTTGATGATAACTAAACAAGCTTGTGAACCCCAAAAGTTCAGAATGAGAATCCGATAACAAAAAGGGAAAAATAATACTAATTACAAATGTATAGAAACCATCTTCCATTCATAGGGGTTTGGTTTCTTGATATATAGGAGCATAAATAGAGTGTTAATATTCTGACCAATCTATTGGCATATACTATAGAATGTAATGTACTATAACTTGTACATATAGTTGAATGAGGTATTATAATATTCATAATATTTTACTGTAGGCTATCTTTACTTGCACTTAAGGTATTAGATATTTTGATGATTTAACTTTAAAATTGGAAGTCATTTTGTCATTTTACTTATTATAACACACACATCAAATTTGACGGTGAAGAATTTTCACTAATTGTCAAATACCTTGTGAAATCTAAAATCCGTCCCACACCACGTCAATTTCCAGGCGTGAGACCACCCATTTAAATTCAAATTCAGATCTAATCCAAAAACTAATAACAATAAAAATTCATTGGAATTTTATGTCTAGGCTACATTAGAGAAGGATGCCATGGGAAAATCCATGGCTTAAGAATACCATGGGAAAAACCAGGGCCAAGCTCCATCGTTGACGTAGCAATCACCAATCTCCAGTGTCCCTAAACCAAGGCAAGCTCCATCCAATCTCCAGTGTCCTTGAACCAATGCAAGCTCATCACCAATCTCTAGTGTCCTTGAACCAAGGCAAGCTCCATCCAATCTCCAGTGTCCTTGAACCAAGGCAAGATCCATCCAATCTTCAGTGTCCCTAAAACAAGGCAAGCTCCATCATTTATGTAGCAATCGCCAATCTCCAGTGTCCCTGAACCACACAGAAAATTTTATTATTCCAAAACATATGAGACTAATCTAAAAGCTAATAACAATAAAAATTCATTGCAATTTTGCGTCTTTAAATAGGCTATATTAGAGAAGGATACCATGGACAAATCCATGGCTCAAGAATACCCTGGGAAAAACCAGGGGCTATCAAAACCCCTGGTTTATTATAAATTATAAGTTATATATAGAATTTTAGGGTTAAATTTAATTTATATTGTCAAGAGGCACTTTCAAGTCAAATATAGTAGAGATGTTGTAACAAAATGTTTTACGTTTTGACTAAATCAAATTACGTAAAAATAAAAACTAAAGGAAAAATTTCATGTAATGTAAATATTTTACTTTGTCAAAATAAAAGGAAGGAATAAAAAAAAAAATAACCCTATAAAAATCAAATAAAATAAAAATGCCCATGGTATTGACCCACGAGATTGAAAAGCCATGGTATTGACCCATGGTATTGAAAATCCATGGTATTGGCCCATGGTATTCATATGGAATATAACTTATTTAAAAGAGAAAATTAATCTATCAAAACAATTCACCAAAACTACAAATTTAATTATTATAATCACTTTAAAATTCATAGTCCAAATACCTGACACTAAAGTGTATTTATGACACCCCATTAACATGTTAGTATTGATACTCGCTCCCTCCGGATGAAAGAACAAAATATGGAGACTAAACCACCCTCCTAAATATATTTTGTTTATGTACTCCCATTTATTCTTTTATTGTTCGTTGTCCAAAAAAATATGGAAGGAAATAAGTTAAATGGAACAACAACACTTATCCTTAGAAACAAAATATGTGGAACAACTTCATGCCATTGAGAAGGATACTGCAGGCCATGTACATACATCAACTGTAGGCAAACCGCATACCCACTTCTCAGGTCACCAGGCTGCCGCCAAGAAGCAGTAGCACTAGGGCTCTCACATTAGAAAAAAATGTCAGCAACAACAAGAAACCATCTGCACATGATGTGCCACACCCATTAAACAAAAGTGAAATGCCACACCCATTAAACAAAAGTGAAAGCAGTAAGCATGAGGGCCGAGATTCTTCTCTGGGCTTTTTACTGAAACAGAATTCAGTCATTGGCCAAGCATCCAATTTGAAGTCTGACATGGATGAAACAAATTCTAGACTTAGAAACCTTGAAGAAGACATGGCATGTATGAGGAAAAAAATCAATGGTAGCATCAGAGAAAAAGAAAATACAGTGTGACTGCAGAAGATGAGCTCTCTGATAAATTAAGGGAGAACGTAGATTTTAAGAGATTACATTCAGTTACCAAAGACTGAAGGTGGTAGCATAGCTCAGAGGCTCATCAAATCAATACAAAAACTAAGCCTCGGGGGTTCCAGAAAATCTTCTAACCTCAAACCCACTGAGAATCAAAACGCTTCAAGAAAATCAAAATGGGCTTCAAATTGGCAAATAAGGGATGAAGACCAATGTTCTGCATTGGAGTTAGATTCAAGCTCCCTAATCAATCAATCAGACGCAGTAGACAGAGTCATTCAATACCACCTGTTTCTGTTAGCTCAAGCCAGAGTGAGATCAATGTTGCTAGAGATAAATCCATGACTGGGAGAAGAAGCCATGAAAGAGGCCGCATTATTTCCTAAAATTGCATTGTTTCTTTTTGAAGTTCACTGTCACAGGTCAATCTTATTTTGAAATAATAAACAGTTTCACATGAAAAATTGTTCTACATATTTCACATCAAAAATTGTTATCCATATACAATGAAGTAATATATTAACCGGATCTAGATTTAAAAAATGGTTATCTAGATACAATGAATACTTTATTAACCAAATTGGTACACTTACATTCTATAATAGATTTTCTCATACTTATTTAAGTTTTATCATTGCCAAAACTTTGGGCTATCAAAATCTGCTACCCAAAAACAGCCAATAAAGTTATCAAAATCTGCTATCCAAAAACAGCCAATAAAGTTATCAAAATCTACAACCCAAAAACAATCAACAAAGTTATCAAAACCAAATATTTATGTTTGTATTACTACATCTCTTACCTATTGAATTGGACAACTACTCTAAACCCACTAGATAAAAAGATTGTTAAAATTGTGATGCAAAAGTAAATCATTCTACCGATGTTTTTGTGTTACTTCAAATTTCAAAAGCAAGTAATCCTAACATTTTCTTTGCCTGTGGATTAAAGCAAAACTTATCAGATAAATTTTGTATTTTAACAATACAAAGTTCCAAAAGAACATCATATATCACAACTCCAAAACAAAGTTCAAAACAGGCATTTATGCCGACTGTGCGTAGTTCTTAGTGTTCCCCTGGCTGAGTATGAAAAGCCATAAAGTTTATGAATTTTGACTTTTATGGCTCACGTTTGTTTGCAGAATTTTGACTATGTCAGCGTGATCTAGCATCAAACAAATTTATGGAATGAGGCTTTTTGGGAGGTGCCTCATCAGGAAAATTGAGCCTGGCTTTCTTCCCTCTGCGCCTCTTGGTTTCTGCATCATATGCTAAAGCAACTTCTAACTGTGTATCATAGTTACCAACCCAAACATTCACGCCTTCGATGGGATCCCTGACTTCTACAGCCCATTTTCCTTTGCGTCGTTTTATACCCTTGTATAGGGTCTTCCGCTGCTTCTTGCTATCTGTCTCGTCTGCTCCTTTGATTTGGGAATTTGTAGCAATACCTCCTTCAAAGAACATTAAATTTAAGCACATTATAAATTATATGAATCTAAAATTTAATATGAACATCTCAAAATTGTGAGATAATTCAACTCACTTTCATGGACGGTAAAGTTATGAACACACAATAATACCTAAAATAATTAAGAGGGGGAGCGTCAAACACCTACTTAGATGTTATATATGAAAAACAAGCTTCACATTTGGCAGCCGTTGGAATGCGTCTAATTTTAAAACATTAAAAAGGGCAATTGTTTTCATAGGCTATAATTTCTATATACATGTTACAAAATTTGGCGTGCATACATGCACAGTGCAATGCAAATGGATTTGCACAGTGCACTACAGATTCAGATCAAATGCAGAGATTGTGGATGATGACTTGTGCGCCTGGTTTTAAATGCAAAATACACTACAGGCTTAGACTTAATCCAGAGATTGCACGCCTTGTTTTAATCTTACCGAGTTGGAATTTTCAATCTGGTATTGTGGATAAAGACTTGCACGCCTTTTTTCACTCTTGCCGAGTTGGAATTTTCAATCTGGTATATAATGTTTTATATTTGGACTTTATTTTGATAGTTATTTGCGAGATATATATATTTGGTTGGTTTGTGACTGGTTTTGTTAGCAATGTATAATTTTTTTTTATTTTAATCTGTGTACATTGCTAACAAAACCAATCAAAATATTATCTCGCAAATAACTATCAAAATATCCAAATATGAAATATACACACAAAAACATTATATACCTGATTGAAAATTCCAACTCGGCAAGATTAAAAAAAGGCGTGCAAGTCCTTATCCACAACACCAGATTGAAAATTCCAACTCGGCAAGATTAAAACAAGGCGTGCAATTCCTTATCCACAATCTCTGCATTAAGCCTAAGCCTGTAGTGTATTATGCTTTTAAAACAAGGCGCACAAGTCATCATCCACAATCTCTGCATTTGATCTGAACCCTGTAGTGCACTGTGCAAATCCATTTGCATTGCACTGTGCATGTATGCACGCCAAATTTTGTAACATATATATAGAAATTATAGTCTATGAAAACAATTGCCCTTTTTAATGTTTTAAAATTAGACGCATTCCAACGGCTGCCAAATGTGAAGCTTGTTTTTCATATATAACATCTAAGTGGTGTTTGACACTCCCCTTCTTAATTATTTTAGGTATTATTGTGTGTTCATACTTTTACAGTCCATGAAAGTGAGTTGAATTATCTCACAACTTTGAGATGTTCATATTAAGTTTTAGATTCATATAGTTTATAATGTGCTTTTAAATTTAATGTTCTTTGAAGGAGGTCTTGTGGCAAATTCCCAAATCAAAGGAGCAGACGAGACAGATAGCAAGAAGCAGCGGAAGACCCTATACAAAGGTATAAAACGACGCAAAGGAAAATGGGCTGTAGAAGTCAGGGATCCCATCGAAGGCGTGAATGTTTGCGTTGGTA
Source organism: Pinus taeda (assembly GCA_000404065.3). Lineage (NCBI taxonomy): Eukaryota > Viridiplantae > Streptophyta > Pinopsida > Pinales > Pinaceae > Pinus > Pinus taeda. The sequence continues at coordinate 22,506 of APFE031530228.1, read as the reverse complement.
CCTATGATACACAGTTAGAAGCTGCTTTAGCATATGATGCAGAAGCCAAGAGGCGCAGAGGGAAGAAAGCCAGGCTCAATTTTCCTGATGAGGCACCTCCCAAAAAGCCTCATTCCAAAAAGCCTCATGCCAAAAAGATTAGGAAGACATGTAAGAGTAAGAAGACATATGAGAGTGGGAAGACATATAAATGCACACACTTGCCAGGACGTTCAGCAAGCTCAGGTGACGCTCAGGGCAGAAATTTCAATGTGGAAGCTAGTGCAAGATTTTTGAATGGTGTTCGTCAGATCTTTCAATCTGATTCACCCTTACAAAGTAGATCTGTTGAGTCGCCAATACCAGGGTATATGCATATCAGCTCAGTTGAAACACCACTTGTACCATTTCTTGATGAGGTGCAAGGCATCAATTCTGAGAACTTAATGACACCACCCTTACAAAGTAGATCTGGTGACTCACCTATACCAAGGGATATGCATATTAGCTTAGTGCAAACACCACTTGTACCATTTCAGGATCAGGTGTAAGGCATCAATTCTGACAACTTCATGTCAGAATTTAGAAATGTTAGCCTCCCTAATTAGACAACCACTTTCCAAACTGTTTCATAAAGTGCAAGATGCCAACTAAAAACTGCAACTTCTACCAACAAAAAAATTACAACCTCTACTCAGTAAAGAGAAATACCTCATTTTCACAAATGTTGAGTGCATTGAATATCCCCTTGCACACACATTGGAAAAATCAAATAAATGGATACAAATGAGTTATCAATTTCTATTACTGTGAAACTCCAATATAAGTCTATTTGAGTTTTATTGTAAGGAAAGCCTCGAGTTTTAGGGTAAGGTCCGTTGGAACTTAACCCAATGACTACATAATTATCAATTGCCAAATGTTTATTTCAGTTCTGAAGTATCATCAATCTAAAGCTTTACAAGTCCAAAATAAAAGCTAATACCTTTGACCTTTAACTAGTGAACAGTAGATAGTTATGCCTAAGATTTTCTCTCTAGTCCAACGTGAAAGAACAATGAATCATATCAACCTAAAGCTTTACAAGTCGAGAATAAAAGCTAACACCTTTCTTTAACTAGTCAACATAGACAGTTATGCCCAAAGTTTTTTCTCCAAGTGAAAGAGCAATGAATCATTTATGCATAACTGTGAAATGATAATAAAAAATATATCTCACGATAATCAAACATGTATCTAACTTAGTATTCATGTTATATCTGAAATAATGGCGGAGATTTTCAAGAGTATATCGCTTTACAGTTATCCCTAAAAATATAAATCTAATAGTTAGGGAAGATACTCATCGAACACACATGGGATTGGTGAATTCTTATAACTTCCCTTTTGAGGAGAAAATTAGAAGTCCCACTTTGGCATCGCAAGCACTGAGAGCTCATAAGCTCATAAGATTTCTTCACGAGCCCATTTCTGCGCAAGGAGGCAAGGATGCATAGAAGGATGGCACTGTGAACTTACTATTTCCGTGCACATTCAAGATCTAATGGAAACCTGATATTTGTTGATGATAACTAAACAAGCTTGTGAACCCCAAAAATTCAGAATGAGAATCCGATAACAAAAAGGGAAAAATAATACTAATTACAAATGTATAGCAACCATCTTCCATTCATTCTTGATATATAAGAGCATAAATAGAGTGTTAAAATTCTCACCAATCTATTGACATATACTATAGAATGTAATGTACTCTAATTTGTACATATAGTTGAATGAGGTATTATAATATTCATAATATTTTACTGTAGGCTATCTTTACTTGCACTTAAGGTATTAGAGATTTTGATGATTTAACTTTAAAATTGGAAGTCATTTTGTCATTTTACTTATTATAACACACACATCAAATTTGACGGTGAAGAATTTTCAATAATTGTCAAATACTTTCTGAAATTTTCAATAATTGTGAAATACTTTCTGAAATCTAAAATACGTCCCACACTACGTCAATTTCCAGGCGTGAGACCACCCATTTAAATTCAAATTCAGATCTAATCCAAAAACTAATAACAATAAAAATTCATTGGAATTTTATGTCTTTAAATAGGCTACATTAGAGAAGGATGCCATGGGAAAATCCATGGCTTAAGAATACCATGGGAAAAACCAGGGCCAAGCTCCATCGTTGACGTAGCAATCACCAATCTCCAGTGTCCCTAAACCAAGGCAAGCTCCATCCAATCTCTAGTGTCCTTGAACCAGGAAAGCTCCATCCAATCTCTAGTGTCCCTGAACCAAGGCAAGATCCATCATCATTTATGTAGCAATCACCAATCTCGAGTGTCCCTGAACCACACAGAAAATTTTATTATTCCAAAACATATGAGACTAATCCAAAAACTAATAACAATAAAAATTCATTGCAATTTTACGTCTTTAAATAGGCTATATTAGAGAAGGATACCATGGACAAATCCATGGCTCAAGAATACCATGGGAAAAACCAGGGGCTGTCAAAACCCCTGGTTTATTATAAATTATAAGTTATATATAGAATTTTAGGGTTAAATTTAATTTATATTGTCAAGAGGTGCTTTCAAGCCGAATATAGTAGAGATGTTGTAACAAAATGTTTGGCATTTTGACTAAATCAAATTACATAAAAATAAAAATTAAAGAAAAAATTTCATGTAATGTAAATAATTTACTTTGTCAAAATAAAAGAAAGGAATAAAAAATAACCGTATAAAAATCAAATAAAAATAAAAATGCCCATGGTATTGATCCATGGTATTGACCCATGGTATTGAAAATCCATGGTATTGGCTCGTGGTATTCATATGGAATATAACTTATTTAAAAGAGAAAATTAATCTATCAAAACAATTCACCAACACTGCAAATTTAATTATTATAATCACTTTAAAATTCATAGTCCAAATACGTGGCACTAAAGTGTATTTATGGCACCCCATTAACATGTTAGTATTGATACCATGGCTCCCTCCGGATGGAGGAACAAAATATGGATACTAAACCACCCTCCTAAATATATTTTGTTTATGTGCTCCCATTTATTCTTTTATTGTTCGTTGTCCAAAAAAATATGGAAGGAAATAAGTTAAATGGAACAACAATACTTATCCTTAGGAACAAAATATGTGGAAGAAAATCTCAAAGGTTGTTAGCAAATTACAAAATTCTAAAACACAAAAAAAGTTAAATTTGAATCAGTCTATCATTTATTCATTTATTGTGTTTTTCTAAAGAAGTATAAAAAAAAAAGCCAAATAGAAAAAACAACATTTATCTTTGAACACAAAAAATCTCAAAAACTATTTACAAATTACAAAATTCCAAAATAAAACCAATAAAAATACTTATTAACAACTTATCCTTAGACAAAATATGTGGAAGAAAATCTCAAAACCTATCTACACATTACAAAATTCCAAAACATAAAGCAATCAAAGCACTTATTAAACAACTTTTATCCACACTAAGAGATATCAAACAAATATCGAGGGAAAATAATCACTCCCTCACTCATGAAGCCTTCATTCAAACATACTTCCTTTTTGGGATTTTCTTGATTGTGCAGGTCAAGGTTCTAGTCGTGTGAGAGGAGTTAGTGGGATTTTAGATATGAATTTTAACATTTTTTTTAAGCATATGTGTACTAATATTGGTTCAACTTTAAACAATTTTGCAAAGTTATTTTCTTTAAACTAATTTTAGAATTGGTAAAAGAATAAGGATTTCAAAAATTGCATATCTATGGGAACCAATGAATTTAATCACGTCGATGATAACAATAACTCAATTATAAAATTACTCATTTTTTTTTTTTTTAAATTACTTATTTCTTCCTTAAAAAAATTGTAATCTACAATATCTTTCTTTGATATCTCTTGAGCACGTCTAGAGACACAACTAGATTTGGACCAAAGCACATGCAAGGTTAAAAAAAAAGTTGAGTAGGTCCAAAAATATATTCTTGACCTTTGGAAATAATTGACATATTTGTTTTGTTTACTACTATTTGATCTTTCTTTCTTTCTTTTTTGCAAAAACTATGATTTTCTTTTGGGATATATATGTTTATATGCTAGTGTTCTTTACCGTGAAATACCAAATTTTTGGAACATTATATAATGATGTACCTAAATGTATGAACTTGCAACTATTTCAATGAAGGTTGCCTTTTTTTCCCTCTTTTGATGATTTCAAAAAGCCTTATTTCTTTCCATAAGAAAAAACATTTTAAAATGTTTTTTTCTTATTGGAAAGAAATAAGGCTTTTTGAAATCATCAAAAGAGGGAAAAAAAACGCAACCTTATATAATTTATGAGTTAATTTTCTAACTTTTTAAAATATATACTAATTTTCATTATTCAAAAAATGCTCCATCAAAATTATAAAGGAAAATGTTATTTAAAAAAAAAAAAAAAATCTTTACACTTTAAAATAAGTGTAGGTTCTTAAATATCTACATCTTGCATATTCCTTACATATTGTCTTAGTGATCTATGGATTGAGAAGATCAATGAGTATGTCGCACTCCTTGTTTTGTTGCCATCCTTGTTTTATTTTTGACATAGTCATTTATATTTCTTTGAGGTGTTTTTTCAAAGTTGGAATTCTCTCATGTGTGTTAGCACTATGCAATTTCCATAGGCTAACAAGAGAAATTCAGAGGTAACCACAAACCACTTTTAGGCTAGAATCTAGATTTTCTAGCCTTAAAGAGGGCTCTCTCACTTAGGTTGTTCAACTAATCTTATATTAGGCTAGGTATAGTGTTCAATAATGTCTGATTTTCAATGGTTTGCTGGTAAAAAAGGAGACAGCTCCATTGGGCATGGAGTCATGGCAGATTGATTATTTGTCTTGTGATAGATGAAGAGAGAAAGGGTTTTTCCATAGGGGCAAGGTAGGCAGTCTTGGTGATGGAATTAATTCATTGTAGGAGGGTGAGTGTGAGAAAAATGGAAGAAACATAATGAGTATCAAACTAGAGATAAATTTTGAATGTCGTATTAAGAAGAAAACATAGATCACTTGGTAAAACTAAATCAGAGCACCCTTTAGATGAACTATGAATTAAGTTCTAGTTCATCCAAGAATGAAGACATACATACAAGAGATGCAAATATCATAAGACAAACTTACAACATGAAAGAAGCACAACACCATCAAGATCTGACATAGGAATTGTTTTTAGAGAATATATCACATAACTGCCTAAAACTAGGGAATGCATAAATACATCTTTTCTAAACACTTTACATTAATTCCTTAGCCCCAAATCAATATTGTGAGTATGAAAATGTTTTATTACAATTAATAACACCTAAAAAACAAATTACATCATGTTTAGACTAACATAAGTCGCTCAAAAGTAACTTTGTTTGGAGACGCAATGCCTGGCACTGCACAAACTCCCAAACTTCCAGAACTGCAAAAATGCAGCGCAAAAGCGCAATTCTTGATGGTTGAAAGGATTCTAGTAGGTTCCTGAGCTAATTGATAGCTCCAACACTTGCAAATAAACCTGCATATGGACACATTACCCTTTAGAATCTTTCCTTTACCATACAAAACCTCAAACTCTGACAAATCCTCTTGTAGCAAAAAGTGTAGCGTTTGTCTCAGAAGCACAACACCATCTTCTTTTTATAGTTTAAGTGGTCAAGGATGTTTGTAGACAAGATGAAACCACTAATGATGATGTCGACACTATAATGACCATGCTATATACCCCATTCCATCGTCCCTTGACCAATAATGCAAAATGCCCAACTTTACATAAAAAACACTAATGCTAGCTAGAGCACAAAATTTAACGAAGATGCTTCTTCAAAATAGTTTTAGAGTTCTAACTAGATGTGGTCATTAGGGGAACTTTGTGCCAAACAATATCACCTGTAACCCCAACCATATAAACAAGCATACTTTTTAGGTAAAAGCCAAAAAATAAAATTGTGTTACTTCACCCCTTCCAACATTCAATTTTTGGCCACCTCAATGAATAGGTCTAATATTCCCCTATCTTTCTCTTCCAATTATTTTAGTGGCTCTTAGTTATTTCCTCTACAGTTGACATGATGCTTGTTTTGCAACATTGAATAGACTAAGGTTTAAGGAAAACTTGTTTTGTGCAACCAGTGTAAGAGTAATGACAAGGAATCTCCAAATTAACCTTTGATGATGATTAGGAAAGAAATTATACAAAAGAAACTAATAAACACAAACCTTCTTCAGAAAAACCCCAAAACAACTTGCAAATGTTTGATACTGGTGGTAGAAAATTTAGAGGGATAGGCGCAATGCCATAAGCACAACGCACGAGAAAATGGGCTTTCAAACACTTCTTAAGCACACAAATTTATGAAAAGGAGCTTTAATTCAGTGTAATGGATTGAGTATATTTATATTGGAGGCTGAAAATCAAATTTTTACAGTTCGAAAAAGGCAAGTGCAAAAGATGGAGCATTGTGTGGAAGCGCAACGATTAGGAGAAAATGCGACGAAATAAGAAAAAGCACACTGATAATGAAAATGGTGTCTTGCAGGTTTTTATGTTATTTTCTTAGCTCATGCATGTAATTGGGTAACAATTCAAAACCAGGGTATTGAAATAAGCTTAAGTTTTCACTTGTGATAGAGATTTGACCATCGGTTTGTGAGAAATGCAATACTTTGTGGAAATGCAGCGCCCCTGCCTCCTTTTCATAGCTTGAGTGGTGATGTTTTTATATAAGCTTCACACTTGGATGATGATGCTAACACTGAAATGATCATATCACATACCTCCCTCAAGCCTTTCTTCATAAAAAATACCAAACATTCATCTCCACACCCAAAAACGCAGTAGAGAAGGACAGTGACTGCTATTTTTTTTAATATCTCCTAAATTGTAAGACATATTGAGCTGGTTTTTTCACATCAAGTTAGTATCATCATAAAACTTCTCCAAAAAAACATTGAGCCAAATTCGACTCACGGATTTTGAGAGAATGAAAAAATGGATGTAGATTATGGTGGCTTGTTTCTTGAAAATCATGAAGCATTTTGGCCTCAAATTAAGTGGGCTTATTCATATCACCCCCATATAATCTACTATAAAAATTTCATGGAAAATGTGTGCATGTTTTAAGAGATATGGTGAAAATATGGTGATTTTGTAAAAGTGTAGCGCTCCAAGCTTATACTACCTTCGACCATCATCTGACATGCTGAGGGTACTGGGATGGCATGTAATGACCCATTCAACATTTTAAAATTGTAAGAATTCTCCTAGGCCAAATGAAAACCTTCAAACCTCAAACCTTCTTCTTGGAGCAAAAGTGTGGTGCCTCCCCTACCTCCTTTGTGCAGCGAATAAGAATGACCACACACCGAGCTTCTGATGAGAATGATAAAGAGGAGAGATATTGGATGAATCTAACCATGCAAATAACCTCCCATGATAATCAAGAGCAGAGTTTATGGCGATAATCATGATTTTGAATTTGGAAAAAAAAAGTGTAACACTTGTACTACAGGTCGTTGTACCCTTGCTGATGTCATGACCAGTCATGATTTGACACATAAACTAACTCAAAACACCTATAATTATGTGCCCAAGATGAAAAAGCGTGACAACACAATCTTTCTCATGATTACCTTGATGCAACTTGACCACTATACCTATTTAACTTGACCCCTTATGATTACCCTTTTAATGATGATCCCTCATGACATTACACTTTGAATTATGACAAATAGACCCCTCTAGACCATATCACTCATGAAACCAACATTGATATTTACAAAAATGACCTCAAATGAATAATGAGAGAAAAATGACTATGTTTCCTATAATATAGGACTCTAACATTGTCTCCAATGGGGATGGCATCCTCCCTATGAGGTGCCAAGAACATCGTAGACTAGTAGCCTAACCCATTGGGTTGCTCCCAACTGCAATATTCTCTAACCTGCAACCTTCTCCAATTGAAGCCAAATGCAAACTAAAAACGAAAATAATGATCAGGGTGTTGAGATTATTCATCACACATACTCACTCTAATTAATCCACAAGCTACTTGATTTAGTGAATTCAAACAACATGTTTAACCACACAATCACTTTATCCATTGGTTGAGTTCTCTGCATGTGCTTGTTCACAAGAAAAATATAAAACCTACTAAATAATGACTCCAGTAAAAACTTTCAAGCTAATTTAACTTTGACAAAATTCAAGAACTTAGGCCCACTTGCTAATTCCAATAACATTACAAAAGGATCCTCAAATGAATTAACATTAAAGTTCATCTTATCTGGCATATTGCAATTCTTCTTTAAGTGGTCTACATACCATGAATATAAACTTTTATCTAAATCCTTTCTTTCATGCAATTTCATCTTATAGTTGTCATGATAAGACTGCAAATCTTCATGTGACCTTTGTGATGAAACCACTGTTTAACAAGACAATGATATTGGTTGCAAAAATAAGTTTTCATGACCCATGTTTTCAGGCTCAGAACTATCTAAAGGAGGATAAATTTGACTACAGAAACCATCCAAAAAATCGGCTATTAGATCATTGAAAACCGAAGAGGGTTGTAGCAATTTATTGTGTATTGGTTCTGAAAAGACTATATGAATTTTTCAAAGCTCAACATCCTTTCCTTTAGTGTTAGTTTTTGTTAGGTAAACTAAAGTCCGTTGTCTTTCTATAACTTCTTATGCAATTTCAATATGACACTCAGAGAGACAGTTATGATGATTTTTCCAAGGTGGCCTATTTGGAATGTAATTCGGGGGTCTGCAAAAACCCTAAATTTGGTATGAGAGCTAGATTCATAACATTTGGTATCAGAGATTTGGATTCTAAGGTTTCCCTGCTCCAAATAGGTCATCGTGGAATTTTCGCTATAACTTGTTTTCTACGATGTTTCAGAAGCGAAACAAAAAACCCATTTGAAATGAACTCGTGCTAAACCTAGGGTCTGAATTTCAAAGCTTTTCTCTCTATATTTTCGGAGATATGATTTGAGGAACTAAGGGTTTTTGCAAGTTCCATAATTTCAACTAAAACATGTCATTGTGGGATTTTCGCTACAAAGTTTTAAAAGCTAAAGAAAAAACCCATTTGAGAAGAAATCGGTCTGAACCTCGGCTCTGAATTTTACATCTTGTCTCGCTATTTTCGGAGATATAATCTGAGACATTTAGGTATTTGAGACTCCCAAAGGCCTCCCACCTATTCGTGATCATGATCATGCTATTCATTCTATTCCACGAAGTGTTCCTCGAAACATCAGGCCTTACATACATCCATATGCCTAAAGGAGTGGGAACTCATTCAAAAGTTGCAGAAGATCCCAGTTCAAACAATATTGCGATAACTTGAAAAGGAAGGAAAAATCATATTGGAACCTGAAGTAGTCACAGAACCGAGAAATCGAAAGCTACAAAATAGATCAATTTCATAGTATCTCATCAAGTGGAAGAGCTTATTTGCCGAATATTGCACATGGGAGGACATGAATTTATACAGAAGCATCAAGAACTACTCAAGCGTTGAGGACAACACTTTTTGAGGGAGAGGGGCATGTTAGGTCCCTATACTACTAGTGTAACCGCTTATTGTTATTAGTACAACCCCCTTATTATATTTTTGTGCCCATGTAGTCCCCATATTTTTATTTTTATGCCCCATAGAAGCCCACTATTTTTATTATTGTGCCCTTACAGTATCATTGTTATGTCGGTATAACCCCTTGGACTCCTATATATAGAAAGGAGGCCCTGTCATTTGTATCATCCAAGAATTGTTCATTTGTGTAATGTAAAGGAGGTTGCCCCCTCGAAGAGGCTTATTTCTCAGGCATTCATCTATGTTTTCTATCTTTTTGTGAGCTGGTTTCATAACAGTTTTAACATTTTTCTTCAAGAAATACAATGAACCAAAACTTAATGGCACATAACTACCTTGAATTAATTCACAATTCTCTTCATGTTTCAACCCTTCAATTACATCTTCAATCTCATGGTTACTCAATGGTTGTGATTTTAAACTAAAAAAGTCTTCCATATAACAAGTAACATGGTCACCAAATCCATTAGAAGGTTGCTTCCAATTTATGTTGTCAGCGTGCTTCCCTGCTTCATTAGTAATATTATAATTTTCTTTCAATAGTCCAAATGAAGAAAAATGATAAGGGTATAGGGTTTCCATCAACGAACTCATTGTTTTCCTCATGTTTGATGTCAATACTATGAGACTACTAACTTATAACACTATGAAAGTTCTCCTTTAGTAATTGAAATGAAGAAAAAAAAAGGGCAAAGTTTCTTCAACTGATTTAGTATTTTCTTCATGTTATTTATTGTTGTCAAAACTGATACAGACCGACTGTCTTCTTTCTATAAGATGTTATAACTGAACATTCTCTTGTTGAGAACATGTCATTGGTTTCTCTTCATTACTATCTTCAAGTGAATATATAAAACAAATAGTTTCTAGCCCATGGTGGCATGAATCAACAACATAACAGTTTGATCTAACAACCTCTGCTTCTTCTGCAAAATTTCTTGGAAAGGATGTCTTATCTGTTACTGATTAGTAGGATTCCTCTTCTCTCTTTGCTTAATTTAAATCTGATGCCTTCTGAAATTAGGATTTTTGATTTGGGGACCTCCTTGTGGTTCCCTTGCAATAGCTCTATCTCCTAGAGTCATTCTCTCCATCATATTGTCCATGGTTTTCACTAAAGTGTCCAACTTAAAATCTGATGATGTAGAAGTTTCTTCCTTGATAGTTACCATATTTTTAGTCTTCAACTTGGATTTCTCAGCTAACAAGTTAGCTTCTAGGCTGACAAAATTCTTTTGCATATCTTCCAAGGTAGCTGAGTTTCTCTCCCTTAGTTGGTAGGCCATTTCAACATCGAAGCCATCAGGGTAATGAAGCATAGCCAACCTTGGGGTGGATTTTATATCAGTAGGTATTGAGTTATAAACCTTATTAACCCTGGTTGTAAACTCCGGAACTGTCTCGCTCGGATCCCTCTTTTGACTCTCATATTCAGCCAGAATATGGAAAGGGTTTTTCTTAACCTCCCATCTGTCAAGGAAAGTGTGCTCAAGCTACTGGAAATTAGGAATACTCCTCGCTAATAGAATTTTAAATTGTATCTTAGCCTTTCCTTGCAATGATTGAGCAAAAAACTCTCACACATACATCATCTTGTTCAACTTCGAAAAGGTCAAGGAAATTTTCAAATTCCTAGATGTGCTTTTTAGCTGAAATCTTGTCAAATCCTCCATAAAATATAGGGAGATACTTATATTTATTTACTGGAAATTCATGGAGGATAGGAGGTAATTTGAGGGGTTTATAATCTCTCTTGAAACTTGGAAGGTATAGGATTTGATACATGGGGTATGACAACGACTTGGGTCACATGAGGTTCATAAAGCTGATCATACTCATTGTTGGAATCCTTTTCAACATCAAAAGTGAAAGGAAAAGAAGATGTATTTACAATTTTAAAAGAGGGAGGATCAAATGCAGACTTATGGTCATCATTAGAATATAACAAGTAAAGGAAAATTATTTTAACATGTTTAGGAAAGGGCAAGAGGTATTTGATGAAAAAGAATAAGATTTTTTGCAAAAAATTGAAGCTTTGATATTTGGTCTTTCTAAAATATCCCTCCATTTCTCTGCCAACTAAGATTCAAATATGAATGTAACATTGATTGCAATCGCCAGGTCAACGATACAACCTCCTTGAGTCTGACTATTTTTCACCATCAACAATCATATTTGAAACTTTGATGGTTTTTCCCATAGAATATGAAACCTTTCGTTCCCCTGCAACAACGCCAACATGTTAGCACTTCGGAATTTCCCTAGGTTGAGGAGCGAAATTCAGAGGTTACCACGAAGCACTTTCAGGCTAGAATCTAGCCCTTCTAGCCTTGGGGAGGGATATCTCACTTAGGTTATTCTACTAATCTGATATTAGGCTAGGGATAGTGCTCAATAAGGTCTGATTTTCAATGGTTTGCTGGTAAGAAAGGAGACAAATCCATCGGGCATGGATTCATGTCAAATTGATTATTTGTGTAGTGATAAGATGAAGAGAGAAATGGTTTTTCCACAGGGGCAATGTAGGCAGTCTTGGTGATAGAATTAATTTGTTGTAGGAGGGTGAGTGTGAGAAAAAATGGAAATAACACAAAGAGTATCAAATTGTAGATAAATTTTGAATATTGTTTTAAGAAGAAAACATAGATCACTTGGTAAAACTAAGTAAGAGAACCCTTTAGACGAATTTTGAATTAAGTTCTGGTTCATCCAATCTTGAATACATACATTTAGTAGGTGCAAATAACATAAGACAAAACTACAACATGAAATAAGCACAACACCATCAAGATATGACACAAGAATCCTTGCAAATCACCTTCTATCTTTCATTCACTGGCAAACTTTTCAGAGAATATATCACATACACAAGTCTCATCCTCTCCAATCTTACCAACCAACCTTTTGTTCAATTACATTCACATCATAAATAGACAAAAATGAGTCAGTTTTGACCTCTAGGGGTCAAATTCCTCATTTGGATTCTTGTTTATAACTTCTGCAAGGAAAAGAGAACTAACTGCCTAAAACTAGGGACTACATAACTAAATCTTTTCTAAGCACTTTACATTAATTCCTTAGCCCCAAATTGAGCTTGTGAGTGTGCAAATGTTTTATTACAATTAATAACACCTAAAAAAAATTACATCATGTTTATACTAATATAAGTTGCTCAAAAGTAGCTTTGTCTAGAAAGGTAGTGCTTGGCGCTGTGCAAACTCCTAAACTTCCAAAGTTGCAAAAACATAGGGCAAAAATGCAACACTTGATGGTTGATTGGATTATGTTTAGTTCCTAAGCTGATTGATAGCTCCAACACCTGCAAATAAAATTGAATATGGACAAATCCTCCTGTAGCAAAAAACGCAACGCTTGTCTCAGAAGTGGAGTGTCATCTTATTTTTATAGTTTAAGTGGTCAATGATGTTTGTAGACAAGTTTCACCCACTTATGATGATGTTGACACTGTAATGACCATGCTATATACCCCATTCCATCATCCTTTGACCAAAAATGTAAAATGTCCAACTTCACAACAAAAACCATAATGCTAGCTAGGGCACAAAATGCTACAAAGCCGCTTCTTCAAAATAGTTTTAGAGTGCTGACTAGATGTGGTCATTAGGGGAACTTTGTGGAAAAAAATATCACCTTGAACCCCAACCCTATAAAAAAACATACTTTTTAGGTAAAATCCTAAAAACAAAATTGTGTTACTTCACCCCTTCCAACATTTATATTTTGGATGCCTCAACTAATAGGTCTAATCTTCCCCTCTCTTTCTCTTGCAATTCCTTTAACTGTTGTTTAGTGGCTCTTATTTCTTTCCTCTAGACTTGACATGATGTTTGTTTTGTAGCAATGAATATTCTAAGGTTTAAGGCAAACTTTTTTTGTGCAACCAATGTAAGATTAATGACAAGAAGGACTCTCCAAATTAATCTTTGATGATGATTAAGAAAGAAATTCTACACAATACGCTAATCAACACAAACCTTCTTCAAAAAAACACTAAAACAACTTGCAAATGTTTGATATTGGTGGAAAAAAAATCAAAGGGGCAGGCGCAACACCCGAAATGTAGCGCACGAGAAAATGGGCTTTCAAACACTTTTTAAACACATAGACTTATGACAAGGAGCTTCAATTCAGTGTAATGGATTGGATATCTTTATAATGGAGGTTAAAAATTCAATTTTTTAAAGTTCAGGAAAGGCAAGTGCAAAATATGGAGCACTGCATGGAAGTGCAACGATTAGGAGAAAGCACAGTGAAATAAGAAAAAGGGCAGTGATAATGAGAATGGTGTCTTGCAGCTTTTTACACTATTTTCTCAACTCATGCATGTAATTGGGTAAAAATTCAAAACCAGGGTAATGAAATAAGCTTAGGTTTTCACCTGTGAAAGAGATTTGACCACTGGTTTGCAAGAAATGTAGCACTGTGTGGAAACATAACTCCCTTGCCTCCTTTTCATAGTTGGAGTGGTTAGTGATATTTTAATACAAGATGCACACTTGGATGATGATTATGACACTACAATGATCATATCACATACCTCCGTCAAGCTTCTCTTCATAAAAAATATCAAACATTCATCTCCACACCCAAAAATGCAATAGAGAAGGACAGTGACTAATGTTTTTTTAATATCTCCTAAACATTAAGCTGGATTGAGCTGTTTTTTTTACAAGAGGTTGATATCATCATAACCCTTCTTCACAAAAAATTTGATCCAAATCCAACTCACGGATTTCAAGAAAATGCAAAAATGGTTGTAGATGACAGTGGCTTGTTTCTCAAAAACCGTGAAGCATTTTGACCTGAAATTAAGTGGGGTTATTCATTTTACCCCCATGCATCTACTGAAATAATTTCATAGAAAAAGGGTACATGATTTAAGATATACTGTGAAAATATGGTGACTATGTGAAAGCGCAATGCTCCAAGCTTATACTATCTTCGTCCATCATCTGACATGTTAAGGGTACTGGGATGGCATGTAATGACCCATTCAACATTTTAAACTTGTGAGAATGATCCTAGGGCAAATGTAAACCTTCAAACCCCAAACCTTCTTTATGGAGCAAAAGCGCAACGCCTTCCTTGTCTCCTTTGTGCAGCGAACAAGAATGACCAGACACCGAGCTTCTGATGAGAATGATAAAGAGATGAGAGATCTTGGATGAATCTAACCACACAAATAAACTCGCATGATGATCAAGATCAGAGTTGATGGTGATAATCAAGAGCAGAGTTGTATTGCAGGTTGTTGTACCCTTGTTGATGTCATGGCCAGTCATGATTTGCCACATAAACTAACTCAAAACACCTATAATTATGTGGCCAAGATGAAAAAGCATGAAAACACAATCTTTCTCATGATTACCTTGATGCAACTTGACCACTATACCTATTTAACTTGACCCCTTATGATTACCTTTTTAATGATGATCCCTCATGACATTACACTTTGAATTATGACAAATAAACCCCTCTAGACCATATCACTCATGAAATCAACACGATATTTACAAAATTGACCTCAAATGAATAGTGAGACAAAAATGGTTGAGATTCCTATAATATAGGACCTTAGCAATGTGAGCACTTTATTATGTATAAACAAATTTTTGTAGGTTTGATTGTATATGTTTATGATTAAATTAGGCCATAGATAAAACCTTGTTTAAAAGATTGATTAATTTTAGTGATAAATCTAATTGTTTAATTTAGTTTATGTTCTTTTCATCATTGCACATTCATTTACAATTTTATTATATTATGAAGAGTTAGTTTATTACATTATTGCTGATGAAGGCTAAATAATATATGATTTTGATCTTTTCTGATTTGATATTATCAAAATTTAGTCATAATTTTTTTTTTAATTCCAATTTTAGATTGTTAAATCATTGTTGTTAATACAAAAATGGTTTAAGAACTCAAAAACCAAAAACCCCTATTTCTATTTGATTTTGCAATTTTAATGGAACTATGTCCATCTAAAATAATTTGGTATATATATATAACTTTTCCTTTTTATTATTTTGAATGGTTCCAAAATAATCATTTCTTAAAATATTTAGATTATATCACTATTTATTATTTACGTTAATTTTTCATAATTGGTTTAAGATATTCATCGTTTTAACCTAGTTCAAATTTTGGAAATTCTAAAATTCTAAATATTTGTTTTGATAATTTTGAATAAAAATTAATAATAAAAAAATTCTAAATTCACATAAGTAGGAAAAAATTGTGTTTGTTTTGATTATTTTGAATAAAATTAGTAATAAAGGTTCTCAACTTACCTCACCTAGAATCTAACGTTTGTAATTTTTTTATTACTAGAAAAAATTTTACGTATAAAATGGGCTTCAAAACAAAAAAATAAAACTAAAATGAATTCTATAAGAACCAATATGATTGAAGATGAACCAAGGGGATGATTCACCATTTTTTGAGTAAAAAAGTAAAAGAATTAAAATAAATAAAATAAATAAAAAAACATGCTTTTTTTTTCAACTCGTATTTTCAACTTATCTCCCTACATTTTTACTCAAATTTCGAGCAGGAGCACTCATTAGTTGTGGAATTTAATTCCTCATCCAAGGAGTACCAATGTTGCATACTTTTGATGGACCCTGCTATAGAAAAACTGAAAAATATATGAAAAATGTGATTGCAATAATGTTTTTGTTAGGATATTCCTACACATAGGAAACAATTAAGTATAACTTGGTCTATTGTAGAGTTAGGTAAAGTGTGTTTCTTTACTATGTACTTTTGTAACTTGCAATCCAATGGTTCATTCTCTCCTCGGTATTACCGACATTTGATCCATGGCTTAATACCCGACTGGTCCATGATCTCTATTTAAAGAGCATGGAGGGTCATTTGTAGGGTGACATTCAATGAAAGAAGGTTATGTAATTTTTCTTTCTTTTACATTAATAAATTGCCTAAAGTGGCCACGTTGGCTCAGGCTATGGACTGTTTCCCTCTTTGAGGGTTTTAACCACATCAAGAATATTGGTGTATTGATCTGTGATCTGTTTGTGAGCAGTGTCCTTTGGTGTTCTATTTGAGGAACTTACTCTGTAAATTCCTATATGGTATCAAATCTATTTGAGGGTCGTATTCATTGGTGATCCAAATCTGAAGCAAGTACAAGTGCATGCGACTGTCGTTTCTTAGATCTACTGTTTCTTATTACTTTCAGGCCTAGAGGACTACTCTATTGTGTTAGGAGCATTTGTTCTAGTGGGGAACCCCTTTCATTTCACGTGAAAAGGTTTCTGGTAGCCCTAACTACATTATTTTTAAGATCTAGTGGTATATAATCTTTAATTGCAGTTTTAGTTATTCATCTCTCTGTTTATTTCTGTTTATTTAGCTCTCAGATTTTTTATTACCGGATCTATACCTTTCATTTTTGCATATTCTCTTTTCCCTACGACTCTGTGCGATCTGGAAAAATCAGAAACAAAAAGGAAGGATTTTTCTCATGTGTATGCTCTTTTTCGTTGCGCCTTAGTGTGATCTCGGAATATCAGAAACATTGAGGAAAATATTTAGTTTATGGCGAAAGCTAACTTCAAGCCATAAGGTTTGGTTTTTTTTTTATGTCCATGTTGGGTTGTGTGGTTTTCTATTTTGTAGGCAAAAATAGTTTTTTCAAGTAAGCACGCACCTGAAAGCTTCAGTGACAAAAAAAAAACTAGCTCATTTGGTCCAAAGTTATTTTATGAGAATAAAGGTCTTGAGTTCAAGTCTTTCTTTTTGTTGAGTTACTTTTTCAAAAATCACATGTAAGTTATGTTTTAAAGTTACTTTATGTAAAAGTGTTCACACCCATTATAAAAGGTGAGTCACTTATAATTCTAAAGCCTCTTTATCTTTTATTTAAGTTACAATTTAGTGGGTAGCTCATAAAATACCATTGTAAAAGTGACTCACTTATTTATAAAAGTGGGTCACATAAAATATATATTTTTTTAAGTGAGTTAATTAGATTAAGTTTGGAAGGGGGAGGGGCGAGTGGGATTTTTTAAAAAATATAGCATTATCATTCGCTTTTGCACATTCACACACTTCATCAGCATCTTCAACAACTTTTCGTCAAAAAGTCATAATTTCTTCATCTGGAAGCCGTTTTCAGAGCCATTTTTTTTAATCGGCCCAATTTTTTGAGATCTTTCCATTGGAACACTTAGTTTCAGTATCTATTGCTCTAGTTTCTGTTAAAATGAAAATTCTATGTGAAGTTATTCTTGACAGCACCAACTACTTCTAATGGTGGTCCTACATTGTGGATTTACTTAGAAGTAAAGGTCTTTACAGAATAGCCTCATGCCAAGAAACTAAACCTAAAGATGAAGATGAGGTAGCAAAATGGGAAAATAAGCAAGATCAAACATGCGGGTTTATAGAGATGTCTATTTCTCCAGACCTTAGATTCCATATCGCAGAAATTGATACCCCTAATGAAGCAATGAAACAACTCACTAAAGTTTTTGGAATTAAAAATGAAATTAGAGCCCATCAACTCAAAAATGAGTTGCTTAAGTTGGACCCTAATAATCTTTCTTCCATTGAAGATTTTTTTTCCAAGTTTAAGACCCTTAGACTTATCTTGGAAGGTGTTAAGGTTAAGAAAGAAGATTGTAGCCTTATCTATTCCATTCTTAATAAGTTGGGACAAACCTACTCTGTGTTTGTTTCCACCTTCCATTCTATTAGAGAAGCCTTTATTTCTCAAGGACAAGGCTACAAGTCCCCCTCTTTTGATGCCTTTTGTGTTTCTTTAATAAGAGAACAAGAAAAACTCTTACATCTTGGTCTTCTTAATCTTGGAAACTCTTCTAAGAAATCCTTAGCCACCTAGCAACAACGAAATTCAAAGAATCCTAAGAAGCAGTATCCTAAAAAGAATGGTCCTAAACGAAACAAGGGTCCTAAGCAATTTCAGTCTCAAAATGAAAAACCAATTCAACAAAATAATAAAGCAAATAAAAACAAAGGGAAGAAGACTGATAGACATTGCAACTTTTGTAATTGATATGGCCACTTAGAATCTAAATGCTTTAATAAGATGGAAACCTTGGAAGAAGCAATGAAGAAGCATACCATCCATTTGGAGAACTCTTCAACTTTTACTTCATAGGAATAACACTTTTGCATGTAGTTGTCAAGCATCTCGGTCTAGTTATGCACCAAATATATCTTCTTCTTCTCATTCTCATGGGTAGCTCATTAATTTTGGAGATTCTTATCACATGGCCAAAAAAAAAGCCATGTTTTCTTCTTTAAATGATTATAACACCAAAAATATATATGTTGGTGATGATATATCTCTTAGTATTGTAGGGACTAGAATTGTTCATCTAGACAATGGTCAATTTAGTGATGTATTATGTGTTCCAACCTTATCCTACAACCTTCTATCTGTGTATCAGATAACTCATTCAGGTGAAGGTAAAACCGTTGAATTTTCACTTCACGATGTTGTAATTAAGGACCTAAGAGATCCTAAGCAGATTTTAGCTATTGGCATTATTGATGACTCTACACGGTTGTATAATTTTAACAACTTTGGATCATCAAATCTTCCCTTGGTATTTGTTTCTCATAATGATGAAGTGAGCAAACTTTGGAATGAGTGATTTAGTCACTTAAATTATCGCTCCCTTCAAAATCTATGTAAAGAATATATGGTGATAGGTCTTATTATGGCATCTTGCAGTGATGGTGTTTGTTCCAGATGTGTACTTAGAAAACATCATCAAGATAGTTTTGAAAAACGTGCCTCTTGGCACGCCTCAGCCCCTTTATAGGTTGTGCATAGTGATTTATGTGGTCCACTTCCAGTTGTTTCATTCTCTGGCTACAAGTATTTCTTAACTTTCATTGATGATTTCTCCAGATGCACTTGGGTATACTTCTTAAAACTCAAGAGTGAAGTATCTAACACGTTCTTGGCCTTTAAGGCCTTTGTTGAAAAACAATATAGACATCAAATTCTTAAGCTAAGATCCGATAATGGTGAAGAATATGTTAACAACAAATTCATCAACTTTTGCACTGAGCATGGAATTCAAATGCAACATATTGTTCCATATACTCCAGAATAAAATGGTGTAGTTGAAAATAAGAATCGCACCTTAAAGGAAATGGCTAATTGTATGCTTCAATTTAAAGGACTTAGTCTTAATTTTTTGGAAGAAGCAATTAACTATGAAAATTACATAGTAAATTGCACTCCTACTAAGGTTTTAAATAATATCACTCCAAAGAAGAATGGAGCTCAATTAAACTAGATGTCAGTCACTTTCGTGATTTTGGAAGTGAAGCATGGGCCCATATTCCAGATGAGAAACATAAAGCCTTAGAACCTAAGAGTGAAAAATTTATTTTTGTTTGATATTCTGAAGATGTCAAAGGATATAGACTTCTTTTGCCTAAATCCAAAAATGTTATCATTAGAAGAGGTGTAAAGTTTTTTGAAAAGATATCAGCCTATGAGCCTAGTTCGACAGATGTGCCACCTCTCTCTGTCCCTTCTACTTTTGAAAATATTTCTTCTTCAGATGATGAGAGTGAGGATGAAAATCCTACCCCACCTTCTCAGGATCCTCCTTTAGCTCATGAACTTCCAAAATGGGTTCGCACTACTCAGGATGCAGCAGGTGCTCTTGTAGGTGATCCTACAGATCAACGTCACACTTGTTCTCAGTTTAATAGAGCCTCTTCTTTACTGGCTCAAGCTCCAACGAATTATGATCCTGACACCTTTGCGGAAGCTTCATCCCGTCTAGATTGGGATGTAGCTATGAATGAAGAATATCGTTCAATATTGGCAAATGATACATGGGATCTGGTTCCTCTTCCAAAGGGACGAAAACTAGTTAGATGCAAATGGATTTATAGAACCAAGTATGGACTAGATGGAAAAGCTGATAAACATAAAGCTCGTCTTGTTGCTAAGGGATTTTCACAAGTTGAAGGCATTCACTATACTAAAACCTTCTCCCTTGTTTCCAAAATGAACTCTATCCACCTTGTTATTTCCCTTGTTGCCTCTTTCAAATGGGAAGTCCATTAGATGGATGTTAAATCTACCTTTTTGCATGGGGACTTGCATGAAGAAATCTATATGGAATAACCTCTTGGATTTATACAAACATACTCTAGCCTTGTATGTTAGCTTAAGAAATCCCTTTATGGTCTCAAGCAAGCCCCTTGGCCTCGGTATGCCAAAATGGATAACTTTCTTTTGGATATTAGCTTTTCTAGGTGCCATTCTGATAATAGTGTCTACATCAAGAAAGTGGGTAAGTCTCTTATCATTCTTGTTATTTATGTTGATGATCTTATCCTTATTTGTAGTGATCCCAAACTTATAAACCATGTGAATTCTAGCCTTAAATAGCAGTTTGAAATGACAGCCTTCAGACATTTGCATTATTTTCTTGGTCTTCAAGTCTTGCAATCCAAGGAATACATTTCCCTTTCCCAATCCAAGTATGCTTGTGATATTCTATGCCACTTTCACATGGAAGACTATTAGCCAGTCCCATCTCCCTTTTAGTCTGGAGCCAAAATTTCATTCACTTGTACTTCCCCTGAAGTTGATGTTGCCTTATATTGTCAGCTTGTAGGAAAACTTTTGTATCTAACCCATACCCGTCCTGACCTTTCCTTTGTTGTTGGCATGATTGCTCGGTTTATGCAAAACCCACATGAAAGTCATTGGAAAGAAGCTTAAAGAATATTTCATTATGTTCGAGGTACAATTCAATTTGGGATTCATTATAGTGCAGAAGCATCTCCTCTATTGGTTGGTTTCACTAATTCCAATTGGGCTGGTGACCATGATGATTGGAATTCTATTGCAGGTTATGTCTTCACTCTTGGTTCTGGACCTATTACATGGGCTTGCAAGAAACAAAGTTCCATTTCTCTTTCTTCAACAGAACCAAAGTAGCGTGGTGTGGTAGAAGCTATTAAGGAAGCCCTGTGGCTTCGTCAGATCCTGTCAGAGTTTGGATTTCACCAACAACATCCAACTACACTTTGATGTGATAATCAAAGTGCCATTCAAATATGAAAATATATAGTCCAACATCAACGCAAAAAACACATTGAACTACACATGCAGTTCATTAGAAATCTCATTCATGACCATGTTCTTGAAGTGCAATATTCTTCAACCGATGATCATGTTACAGACATCTTTACAAAGGCTCTCACAGAGGCGAAGTTTACTAAACTTTGATTTATGGGTTGAGTTCAGGAAGTTGTCACTAAGGGTGGATAGGCTCTACTGCTTCCTTCCTTCTCCTATTGTATCATATTTGTACATACTTCAATCCTATCCCAAGTTGTTCTTAAGGGGGGATGTTAGGATATTCCGACACATAGGAAATAGTCAAGTATAACTTAGTCTATTGTAGAGTTAAGTAAAGTGTGTTTATTTACTATGTACTTTTGTAACTTACAGTCCGACAGTCACGATATGTTCTAGACATGAAGTGATTCAATGGTTCATTCTCTCCTCGGTATTACAGACACTTGATCCGTGGCTTAACACCCGATTGGTCCATGATCTCTATTTAAAGAGAATGGAGGGTCATTTGTAAGGTGACCATTCATGAGAGAAACTTATGTAAATTTTCTTGCATTTACATTAATAAATTTCCTGAAGTGGCCGCGTTGGCTCAGGCCGTGGATTGTTTCCCTCTTTGAGGGTTTTAAGCACATCAAGAACATTTCTGTATTGATTTGTGATTTGTTTTGTGTAGAAAAGTTTATTGAAAGTATTCAACATTGGTACTCCTTAGATGGGGAATTAAATTATGCATCCAATGAGTGG